>JAHWFP010156197.1:8195-28868 GCA_023313725.1 Lithobius niger
TTTTTTTTTTTTGTGGGGGGTGGGGAAGGGTGGGGGTTAACCCAAATTGGGTTATTCATCTGCCCCACGACAATGAGAGGGATAATTTAGCTGGAGAAATCTAACCAGGATCTTTGACAGGCCACAATCGACATGAGTACGAGCCAGCATAGGGTCCTTCTCATCCCAAAAATACCAGGGAGTTGCTGAGGACAGGTTCGAACCTGGACATCGCGGACCAGAGGGGGTGCTGCCTATCGTGCTCTTGTCCTTCTACGTTTTCGTCTTGTAAACAACATGTTGTTCATTCGACTAAGGCCTCCTCCTGATAGCACGAGAACACCACAAAATCTTGAAAATCCACACAAAATGTAATTTTCAAGGGATAGGCCTATTTTCCCCCTTGGTCAAAATAAAGCAGAATAAATGATGATCTAACACACCCCTACATAAACGTCCCACCACATTCAATGTCAAGGTATGTTGGTCATTGTTGCCGGGACAAGTTCCTGTAATTAAAAAACAACAACAAAAACAACAAAGTACGAAGTGCCAGATGGTGCCTCGTGCTCATGTCGAGTATGGAATATGAAATTTCTTAGCTGTTCTTGGGGCAGATAACTCAGTTTGGGTTAGTGATCTCCAAAAACAAACAACAACAACAAGATGTGGTCACGTGTCAGGGCAGATAACCCAGTTTGGGGTCACGCTCCCTAAGAGCTAAATTTAAAATAAATTACAAACTTTGGGGTCGTGCTCTCCAACAAACAAAATGGGGTAACTGCTCTTGATTAGTAACTTTGGATTTACTCTGCCCATAACCCTCAAGCCAGCAAAATGCATCCCCACGGTTAAATTATAGCTATATGCACCGCATGGAAGAATTTATTTTGGTGAAATTAGATTGTAACTAGCTAGTAATTAGGCTAATATCAACGTTATTCACAACTTTTTGCAACAAGAAAACGTAAAGCTTTGTCAGGTGATCAAAGTTACCCGATCAAACGAAATTTCAGCCTTTTCTGTCTCATTGTTAGTGACGGACGTTAATGTTATGGCTGAATCTTAGCGGGCGACACACTAGCGTGTGTCTTAACAATTTGCCACAACAGAAAAGAGCAATCATGAACAACATTTTTTTGTGTACAAAATGAACATGAAGTACGCTAAGCGAATATATAGCACGAAAACAACAGCGTGAAATGAAAAATTATTTACGATTTACGATTTGTTTATTGAAAAATTATTGTTTTTACCACTACTAAATAACATGGTTTATAGGCTCACGTAGTAAATAAATTCAAAATTCAAATTCTAAATAACGCGAGTACGATGGGTATACAGATGTAGATTAACACACACGTACGATTGCTTAATATTTAATGTTTACTATTAATATTGCTTACAACAATGAACATGAGACTGCAAAAACTACACAAAAAAATAACGTTGCTTTATATTTAATATTACTTCAGCCTGTTTAGGTTCCGTCTCGTAATTAAAAAAAAAATTTAAACTAGCTTCTGCAGTGACTACCTAGTCTGAACGGTCTTCTGTACAACTGCGCCACTTTCGAAAATGTTGAGGCGCACACCTCTATCACGCACTGCAACAGCGATCTCTGTTATATAATCTAAAAGTAGTAACATCACAATTGCCGATTAGAAATGTGTAAGCTTTTTGACATAGTTTTAGTTTTAGGCATAATTGTCAGATTATAGGCCTACTTTTTACCTCCCGTTTTAATTTCGTAAATAGCAGCCGACGGAGAATTTGGTATAAGAGCAGGCTTATTTATTTATGCAACACGGTGTAGAGACTTGACGCTGCCGTGGCAACATGATTTAAGACCTAATTTTTAGCTTTTACATGCTGACTTTTTTTTACCCGCTGTTTTAATTTCGTAAGGAGCGGCTAACGTAGAATCTGATTCGATAGTAAGCCCATTCATCCATGCCACACGGTGTTGAAACTATTTTAAATGAAGCTAATGTGTGTCGTTAAGGAATACGGTTGCTGGTCTTCCTGCAGTGTTTAAATGCGACGATCAAATGTTGTTATTACATTGAGTTACGTCGAGATAGCCTATTAGTTATAAAGAAGTACCAATATTATAATTAGCCGTTTTTTGAGTTAATTTTTTGTCGCTGAATGTAATGGTGATAACCGTTTGTCTCTATCTGGTCTAGACCGTTCTCAAGTTGGAAAAAGCGACGTAACAGATGGACGGGAAAAGTCGTTGCAATAGAGCTGTACACAAGACTAAAATGGAACCGCGCTCGCTTCGCTCACTTGGCCACGTTACTTTTGATGAATGTTAACGTCTAATTCTACAGAGAAGAGTTGGAAACAACATTAAAGATATTAGATCAAACTTACCCTACAAAAAAAAAAAGTTCAGTCCCGGGAGACCTGGCTGGCAAAGCTGCATCACTGAACGCACCCAAACCCAACTGAAAAATGATACTGTTGGGGCTAAATCCGTCACATCTGCTTGAAGTACCCTCCACGCAAGGGCTTCGACAAAGCTAGAAATCTCGTACGCCCAAGATTTGGATTTGCAAATCCGTTGTAAATCTTGTACAAATCTTGTAAATCCTGGGTAAATCATCTAAATCTTGTGTTAGTCATTCAAATCTTGTAAATCTTGTAAAAATCTTGTAAATCCAGTATAAATCGTGTAAATCACGTAAATCTGGCTTAAATCATTTAAATTCTGTAAATCTGTGAATCTTGTGAAAGTCATCTTAACCTAGTGTAAATCGTTCAAATTTTGTAAATCTTGTAAAAATCTTGTAAATTGGCGTAAATCATATTAATTCTGTAAATCTGTAAATCTTGTGTAAATCATCTTAACCTTGTGTAAATCATTCAAATCTTGTAAGTCTTGTAAAAAATCTTGTAAATCACGTAAATCTAACGTAAATCATTTCAATTCTGTAAATCTGTAAATCTTGTGCAAATCATCTTAACCTTGTGTAAATCATTCAAATCTGTGTAAATCTTTAAATATTCTGCAAATTCGTGTAAATCTTTAAATCTTTTGCAAATCCGTGTAAATCTTACAAAACTTCATGTAAAAATTTCAATCCCACCAAATCCGTAAATACGTTAGAAGATTTACAGATTTACAAATCTCCTACACTTTTTTTTTGTCTTTGTCAACCCCTCGCCTCCGCGTTACTTTCACCCATATATTTTTGTGACTCTTACAGGCCCCACACCAATTTTTCCATTTTAGTTAGTCACGAAATGAGGGTGCATTCGTGAATGACGTCACCAAAAAGGGGCAAGTAGCAAAAGAGTCCTATTTTTTTTTTATGTATTAGTAATTTGTAATGACGCACTCACTGCAGTAAGGCCGCTAAAAGTTAATTAAGTGGTTCTCAGGAGCGCACGCATGGGTCTTTTTTTCTTAGCACATGAAACGTTTTTTTACGACATTATTAAAAAAAATTCCGATCACGCATCAGCACTTTCCCGGAATACCTTCAGGAGCCGATGACCACATCAGCTCTTTTCGCCGTTCACGTGAGCGCCTCGAAACTAATGTAAGGGCCGTTCAGAGGCGCAACTAAAAAGTAGAATCTAAAGCATGACTTTTATAAAATGTGCAACCTTAACACCCTGACATCCTGGCGTTAAAACATAGATATTGTACTCCACACCAAAATATAACCCGTACTGATTTGGTTTTGTTTGGTAAAAAAAAAAAAAAAAGCCATCGCCCGCATCTGAAAAATCACGAATAAAACGTAAAAAAAAAAACACCGCCCTCTCGCGTCAATTTTTTTAGTGTCACTTCTGAGAACCACTTCATTAATATTTGGCGACCTAATCAAGCAGCGCTATGTAAGGCTTCACGCTAATTTTTGCGTGTGACATGTAACACTGAAAAATCTTTTTGTTGTTGTTCTTCTTCTTGTTAGGCTATTTCTGTACTGACGGATTATTTGCATTCTTTTTTTAAGGCTTATATTCCGGTGCAATTAGATAATTTTTTGACGAAGTTTGGAACAAATTCCCATAACGATAAAACTTCGAAGATATGCCCAGAAATCCTCCCCGAGTAACATGCCAAAAGTCCTGTAAAATCCGTTAAAATCCCACTGGAGCTTTCGCCGCTATTGTGAAAAATGGCCGCCGACGGCTATTGTCTATTTTCTTAAATATCGCACGAGCTATCACTCCTACGGAAAATTTTATAGAGAAACAAACTAAAGATAACAAAGATCTCTACAAGAAAGATACCAACCGTTTTTTTTGGTACTGCTTTACTGAAAACGTGATGAATTTTGAAGAAATGGTTGCCGCCGGCTACCGAATTATCTATTTACTGAGGGTTGAAAAAAGTTTCACATCCGGCAAATTATTTGCCCCTTTGGTTTCAGTTAGTACATGGGTAGAGGAATCTAAAAATCCCGAGTCACAATATTTCATGCTTCTCCGCCACCCCCCCCCCCCCCCACCGCTGTGACGTCATCAAATCAAAAGCATAATGTGAAGCTAAAACATTTACCACACAAAAGTGATTTACGTCTTTTTCGTAAAAGCAGCCTTCGAACCCCGAAATCGTTTTTAAAATACATCACCCATAATTTGTGCAAAAACTCCTTTTTTTCAATTGGGTGTTACACTGATTTTCGTGTTAAAAGTGCTCTTGGGAGCACCCGAAATAGGCATGCTTAGAAATTTTTGATAGATGGGGATCTATTCTTTCCATCAATCCTAACCGAAATTGTTTAGCTTTGATACAAATACAATATGACCATTACAATGGCGCTTTGAAATTGAAACTAGCCGCTACACCAATTACAGCTACACCTTAAAATAGGCATAGGACGGCCTATCTTATCTTAAATACAACCTAAAACAATTTCAGTTACGATTGATGGAAAGTATAGATCCCCAACTTTCAGAATATCCTCAGCATGTCCATCTCGGGCTATAGAGGGCTCGCAATAGCACTTTGAATGCGAAAATCACCATGCGCTTTCGCCGCTACGCCATTACCCCTTCACTTTTAAATGGGTGTAGAACGGTCCCTATCTAAGCTAAACAATTCAACAAAATTGATGGGAAGAACAGATCCCCACCTTTCTGGAAATCCTAAGCATGTCAATTTTTTGCTATTAGAGGGATCGCAAGAGCACTTTGAATTCAAAAATCACCAATTCTTTCGTTGCAAGGCGTAACCTCTTCACCTTTAAATGGGCGTAGGACGGTCCCTATCTACGGTAAACAATGTTTGTTAGAATTGATATAAAGAATAGATCCCCACCTTTCAGAAAATCCTAAGCATGTCCACTTTGAGCTAGAGAGTTCGCAAGAACACTTTGAACACGAAAATCCCTATAACATCCAATTGAAAAAAAAAGAGCTATCAAGCAATTAAGGGTGATATACTTTAAATAGGATTTTGGGGGTAAAGGGTTGCTTTTACGTATATCACTTCTGTGTGCTGAGCATTTTTGCTTTACATTATGCTTTTTACTTGTTAACGGTTAAAGAGTTACAACCGAAAAACCGTTATTTTTTTTTTTGGGGGGGAAGGGGCATGAAAAAATTGTGACCTGGGATTTTTAGACCCTAGCTCTGCCCATATATGCTAACTGAAACCAAAGGGGAAAAATGGTTGCCGGATGTGAAATTTTTTTCAGCCACCCCACCCCACTAAATAGGTAATTCGGTAGCCGGCGACGTCCATTTCTTCAAAATTCATCACGTTTTCAGTAAACCAGTGGATTAAAAAAAAACGGTTGCTTTAACAAAAACAGCATAGGGACCTTTCTTGTAGAGATTTTTGTTATCTTTAATTTGTTTCTCTATAAAGTTTTCGGTAGGAGTGATAGTTCGTGCGATATTTAAAAAAATATAGAGCTTGTTAGCCGGCGGTGGCCATTTTTCCAAAATGGCGGCGAAAGCCCCAGTGGGGTTTCAGGGGACGTTTAGTATGTTACTCGGGTAGTATTTCTGGACATATCTGCCAAGTTTCGTCTTTATGAGAATTTTTTCCGACCTAAAGTGCTAATTGCACCAGACTATTACATGTTTCGAAATATTTAACAGGTATATTTATCTTCCTAGAAAATCGTCTAATGTGATAATTATCTAATATCTACCTAAATAAAAAAACTGTAAAATCATCAAAACAGAATATCGTATAATGAAAAATCATCAAAACGGAATATTGTATAATGGATAATCGTATAATGGATAAACGTTGTGGCTATAACATGAGAAACCGCAGGTGTATTATTATCCAGTTGGACGTTTATCCATATCACGATTATCAATTATACGGTTTTCCGTTTAGATGATTTTTCCATTATACGAAATTCCGTTTTGATGATTTTCCAGCTTTTTTATTTAGGTAGATATTAGATAATTATCCCATTAGAATATTTTCTAGGTAGATTTACGTCCGAGGCCCCCGAGCGGGGCAGGGACATTAGACCATTTTCCTTTATATGAATTTCGTGTTAGACGATTTTCCGTCATCCTGTTATACTATGTTCTTCCAATTATGCGATTTTCCAGTTAGACGATTACACCTCTCTTCGGCTAAGAAGCTAAAGTCAAATTTAAACATATCCGAAAACACAAGAATTTTACTTCACGAAAAACATTACAAAGAGAGGTTCAATCTTAAAATTCTCGGCATTAAATCCTCCTGTTGACAACCACATTATGCCGGAAAGCTACGCACTAAACGTTTTTACGAAATTCTACGAGACACCTAATTTTTTATTGGCCTAAATAGCTGAGAAAAATCCCATTCTCACCTGCACTAGTAGGCGAGAGGTCAGTTTGCATTGGGTCTATTTACTTATAATTTTTATTCTTTGCTTAAGAGATTTCACGTTTTTTGAATTTTAAATTGTTTAAATTGACTTTGGCTTCTTAGTGTCTTCAGGAGCTAATGATGTATACACGTAATAGCGTTTATAACACTCCTGATAATACAATAAATGTTCAGTAGTTTAAAAGACATTCCTCCCAGGGCCATTTTTTTAGATCCTTCACATCAAGTACGGCCCCCAAAGTTTTATTTACTTACCGTTAGTCAATCCTTAGTTAAAAATCTGTTTTAAAATGTGGCGACCTGGTGTCTAGGATATTTTCTGTTGAATAGTGGTAACTTTATTTACTGCGGATCGCGCGTATATGATCCTTTGCGCGCCTATAGCCATGACGTTTCATTGTTTCCGGTTGTGACGACACAGTTTTTACGTCAATGCTGTCACGTGACCCGCAATTCGTCGGCTAGGCCAGACGTCGTTCACGTGATCACGAGAAGATGAGAGCGGAAGTGACGTTGTAGTATTACTATCCCGAATCTAGCGACGGCAGCGCGCGGACACATGACTGAGCGTGACTGTTATAAGGCAGGCCGGGTGTTGCTTTAAAATCGGCTTCCATCATAACTCATCCTGAACCCACACAACCCTACAACAGTGTTAACTTTCTTTTCTGATTATATCTTTGCTGAGACTTTGCCAGTGTTCCCTTTCGATTTAACAATCAGTTGAACTTCGTTTAGATAAAGATAGATAAATAACTTTATTGCAATAGCAGAGGGAAAGATGGAAGAACCAATGATAGTCACTAATTACAATACTCAAAAAATTTAAGGAAAAGTAGCACTCAACATTGTCAATATGAGAAATAAGAGAAAAACTATTAAATGCACAACAAAAACAAACGCAGAGTAGCCTACCAACATAATACAACGATCGCTGGGGATAGCCGGGAAGTCTAATGTAGTATAATATTAGGTGGTCACGGCCAGTTTAAAACATGTTCGGGCTAGGACAAACATTTCTTCAAATGCTAATGCTTCTATCTAGCTCTAAAAGCCTCTATTGACAGTAGCATAACCAACTCATTATGAAGGCCATTCAACATCCAAACGAGACGGCTGGTGAAGAAGAATCGACGTTAGTCTATCTTAAAAGTATTGTTTACAAGTTTGAGGCATGCCCACGTGTCCGTCCTCAGAGTCGTGGTTCGTAAACATGGTAAAATCGAAGTGACTTAAGTTTGGAGCAAGGAAAACCTCAAGTGTAAATCTGCCTTTAATCTTCGAAGCGCGAGTGAATCCAAGTTACTGAGTGATCGTCATTCTTACATAGTAGGGTTTATTTGTTAAGACCCGTAATGACTTGGGAAAGCAACGGTCGTACTCAAGAAGGTTAACAGGTATGGTGACCATACTGGACTTGTGTACTTTCAAGTGGGCCGGGTGTGTATCTTAATGATTAAAACCATGATGTCCACATTCCCTCAAGTAAAACACAATCTCCGTAATCAAGTAACCCACTACCTCAGACGAAAAAAAACTCCCTTGTCACGTTTCTGGGAATTGAAATCGCGTGTTAACAGATCTGGATAGCTTGGAGCAAAGCCCCCTACCGCTTATAGCACTGTCAGAAACGTGAACAAAAAATTATGAAGGTAAGGGCGCCTCAAATTCCAAAGGTCCAATAGGTAAGATGGGTGTTTAGTAGGTGGCTCCATCTCTTGACACTAATAGGCGATTTTGTTTAAACTGACAATTTGGTAAGAGATGGTGCTGCGTACATAGTTTGTCAATATGGTGTTTGCGAGCATTGTGGAAAGGTTGATTTACCCGTCTTCTATTAAGGGGTTACGCCGCTAGGATCACTTTAATGGAGAGGCAGCAATAGGGCAGCAATTTTAGCCGGGTGGGGGGGGGGGGAGAGGGACCAAAAAGTTCTAATTTTGTGGTCCCCCACCCCCAAAAAAAATAAATAAAATTCAAAATAACACTTGCAATTTTCTTTCTCACACCGCAGCGTTCTTAACTGTTTCCTACCCATTTTTTGGGGAACATACTTGGGGAATATATATAAAAAGATGCTTTTATAACGCTCACAGTAACAACCAGGCTCTATTGATGTAACAAGTTCTTCCTGTCGCTGTGAAAGAAACTAACGTAGTTTTTTTAAACCCCTCTCCTTCCCTCTGTGTTGTTTCTGTTGCCACCAGTCATATCGCAAGGACAGAGTTTTATTTTCGACATCACAATGTTCATCTGCATGGCGGCACGCTGGATTCCTGGAGGTAGTGCCTGGGTGCTACGACAGGAATTTAATTATATAATCCCTTATTTTCATAAAGTCAATTGTATCCCCTTCTTTCACAGTGTGGTGTCAACTGTTATTTCAAAGAATGTACCGTTCGTATGTGTCCTGCTAAACTACGAGATCTCAAATAGGCTTTACCGCATTGATTGCATTTGTAAGCACGTTCCTCAGGCTGACCTTGTCTGTGTTTACTGTTGGTGTGTTCCATTAACATTCTTCTTTCTGTGTACGCGGCGTCACACTGTCCACATTTGTATGGTTTCTCTCCAGAATGTACAAGTTTGTGCGTATGCAAGTCTGCCTTTGCTCTAAAGTTCCTTCCACACTCGTGACACTTGTAGCGTTTTTCTCCAGTGTGAATGGACGTGTGAGTTTGTAGGTTACTTTTTGTAAAAAAGCTTAAGTCACACAGCAAACATTGAAACTGTTTTTCACGTGTCGTGTGAATTAAAGTGTGGGTCTTCAAATGTATTTTTCTGGTAAAAGTGGCTGAGCACACAGTGCAAATGAATGGTTTCTCCGATGTGTGAACCATTTTCTCGTGTCTTGACAAGCCAAAAGGTGTGCTGAAATTTTTTTCACATAACGTACATACGTAAATGTTTCCAGAATGTGTTAGTACGTGCTCATTAAGTTGCTGTCTGTACGTAAAAGCTCGTGAACAAACCTCGCACTTAAAGGGTTTTTCTCCAGTATGTGATAGCATATGTCGCTTTAAACAGGTGCTAGTGGTAAATGAAGCGTCACATTCTTCACACTTGTGTGGACGCTCACCGGAATGTCTAAGGATGTGAGTGCGCAAGGAAGTTTTCACCTGAAAATGAATAAAAAAAATATGCTTAAATACTACACTTGCTTTGTTTTTGTTTTTTTGGGGTAGCGCGAACTAAAAATCAGAGCTTATTAGCCAGTATGTGCAAACATGTTAAGAAACTTAATTCGAAATGGGCCATCAGCGAAAATTATACACTAGAAATAACGTAGTTCAGTAAGCTACCTTTATGCACTTACGTCTCGTCGGAGTGGCATAACCCGGATTCGAACCAGCTACCCAGTTCGCCCCCAGATCACTTTCATAGCGCCTTAACGGCTATTGTAAGGAAATAATTAATGGCTTAATTAATATTCATAACAGAAACAATACAATTAATTAATTGGATGCATATTTGCATAATATCATACATATAATATCATAATACATGTATGAGCCGGACATTTATTCGGATAGATCAAAACGACTCCAGATAGTAAATATAATTGGGAGTCCTTCTTCAAAGACGACCGAGAGGCGGCAAGATCATTTGAACCTGAACTAGTGTAATTACACCTATTGTTAGAGTTTAAAGGATGGCATTACCAGCTGACAATATTTACGACAGTTTCGTAGAACCCAAATGACTTTCTAGAAGTAGATTTAATTACGATAAGATCGTCGCTCGTGATCGATCACTTAAGTGCATGATCAGTGTTTATTACAATTGTTTGCCCTTATGCCATCCTAGATAAATGTTCATTCTAGTCAAAAGGTCACTGGAATAGAACATTACACTATGGCCACATCCTCCACTGGCATAAAGATAACTCACTGAACCCCATTATTAAGGTCACAACCGTGACCAGGCCTCCATTCGACCAAATGTTCTCGGCCATAGGCAATGGAGAGGGAAGACAAATCATACACTCACAAGGCTCAATAAAGGAGAAATAATTAGACACAAATCGCAATAGAATGATTTGTCTTCCCTCTCCATTGCCTATGGCCGAGAACATTCGGTCGAATGGAGTCCTGGGCACGGTTGTGACGTTAATAACGGGTTCAGTGAGTTATCTTTATTCCAGTGGAGGATGTGGCCATAGCGGTTAAGGCGCTAGGACAGTGATGTTGGGGGCGAGCTGGGTAGCTGGTTCGAATCCGGGTTATGCCACTCCGATGAAACATAAGTGCATAAAGGTGGCTTACTGAACTACATTATTTCTTGTGTGTAATTTTCGCTAATGGCTTAATTCCAATTTCCTTAAAACTTAAGTAGGTCGGTCATGGACATGAGCTACCATGCCTAACCAATGCTGCAAACCATGTGTTCTATACCACCTGTGCCTAGCATGGGCTTCAGCTAGTAACTACATAAATAAATAAGTCAGTAAATACGTGGCTTAGTATATAATTACATACCGTAAAGGTTTTCCCACATACGTCACACTTGAAAGGTTTTTCTCCTGTGTGGGTTCTCACATGATTGTCAAGATGCCATTTATCCCCAAAACACCTGTAGCAGTAGCTGCACTTGAGCGGTTTCTTTCCAGTGTGGAGCTTGTGATGTTTATAGAGACCGGCACTTGTATTGAAACGAGCATCGCACTCCATGCAAGGAAAATTCTTTTTGTTAGAGTGGCAGGAAGTGACATGTAGTTTAAGGCTTTGCTTTTTACTTAAAGTTGCATTGCACTCTTTACATTTGACTTTTCCTTCCCCAGTGTGGGTAAGCTCATGTAACCGTAGGGTGTGTTTGAGACCGAAAGCTTGATCGCATTCGGAACATTTAAAAGGCCTTTCTCCCGTATGCACGATACGGTGTCTCCGGAGGACAGACGCACTGACAAATGTCTTGCCGCATTCTTTGCACTTGTATTTCCTCTCACTCCAGCGGGCACGTTTCTTAGCCTTGGCAGAAGCAGGCTTGTGCGATGGAGGGTTGGTTTTTGACATGTGGATAGAATTTGATTTGGACGATTTAGTTTCGTGTTTTGTGTCCAATTTGGTCAGTTTCCTGTTTAAAGATTGTTTGTTGTTTCGTTCTTCTAATATGGATTCAGCCGTTGTTTGATCCATCTTCGACAGGCTGAAGTACCCGATCTAAAAAATAGAAATTATTAGAGAACGTTAGTAAATGAAAAACATTGAAGAGAAATTTAAACTTGCATACAGCGAAAAATTATACGTTGTTTCTCATAAGCGCCCGCGTCAATAATTACAGGCCGCATCACTGCTTTTTATGGTTAAACAAATAAATTTAAAAAATAAAGGATTGCGCACGCATCAAATCGCGAAAAAGTACTTTTTTTTTCTTACTTTGGGTATTAAGCGACGGGCTGTAGGTAACAACAGTCCGTTTTCCTGCACTATCACTGGCTGTGGACAAACGAAAAACCAACAATAACACCGCCTTTTATATTTGGTTAGCATTCTTCATTTCAGTTTTACATTATTATTAAAGGTATAGGTTTAAATTTAACTGATATTTAAACGCAAGGAAAGCTGCTTTTCTTGCAGTTTCATGAATAAAACACAAAAACGGACAATTGAACTGGTTTTACTAAGGATGCACCGAATATTCGGTAATTATTCGGTATTCGGCCTCTTCGGCCAAAAATTCAAGTATTCGGTATTCGGCTGAATAATGCTATTCGGTATTCGGCCGAATAGTGATTTTGGCCGAATAGTGATATTCGGTTTTCGGCCGAATACTGTTAAGATTTGTTGGTATTCGGCCGAATATTTTTTAGTATAAATTTATGTAATTGTGTGAATGTAAGAACATTTAGCTAAGCATTTACCTTTTGGTTTGTCAGGAATTATCTTGTGACATTTCTAAAAGAAGAAAAAAATAATCAAATATGTTTAAATTACAGGTATTCGATCAAGTATTCGGCCGAATAATTCGGTATTCGGACTATTCGGCCATTATTCAGCACAGAACCGAATAATTCGGTATTCGGTAGAATACGTAAATTGTTTGGTGCCGAATATTCGGTATGGTATTCGGCAGTTTAACTATTCGGTTGTATATTCGGTATTCGGCAAATTTTGTATTTGGTGCATCCCTAGATTTTACTGGCCTTGTGATGAAACATATTACACACTAATCTGAGAGAGAAAGAAAAGACTACTGCCCTGACTGGGACTCGAACCGAGTATTTCCCATTTACTAGCCGGGCACTCTAACCACCGCGCGACCGGGGCGGGTTCTGGCAACAGGCTCCAACCGAGCTAAGTAGCTGTTCAATCTTTCTAAGTTGTGACCTAGAGATCACAAACATACATACAAGGAGGGAAAGCAACTTTGCTTCTTGGCCTCCACACTAGAAATAATGCAAGTAGTAAATAAAGAAAGAAATCACAAGGTAAAGGGTAAATGAAGCAAGCAGTCTGCATTAAAGACTGGCCTTGTACAGAAACATGATACGGTAGCGCAGTGGTTAGATCGCCCGACTAGTAAACGGGAATTCCTGGGTTCGAGTCCCAGTCGGGGCAGTTGTCTTTTCTTTCTTTCTTTCTCAGACTAGTGTATTGTGTATCCTCACAAGGCCAGTCTTTAATGCAGACTGATTGCTTCGTTGATTCTTTACCTTGTGACTTCTTCTTTATATTTGATTTTGTGATTTGAATTTTTTGTTTTTTAGTAGTATCATTACTCGTTTTATTTTTTTAGTGTACACTATTTTATTCAGTGTTGGGCCCACCGTTCACACATTAAAACGTGGGAAATTCGGTCACGTTTGAAGCTTGCGAAAACCAGGTTTCCAAAACATGCGTTTTTCACATTATTTTATAGCATTTTTTCGCGAAGCTCGCATTTTTGGGGGATAAAAAAGAACAAATACAGACGTTGAGAGGTTACAAAAATAACAACAAACAAGGGGCTACAGCAACTATCTAGTCGCACTGGTCTTCTGTACAGTTCGTCCACTTCCAATGTTGAGGCGCACACCTCTATCATGCACTACAACAGCTATCTCTATTATATAATCTAAAAACAGTAACCATCAGAATTGCCCGTTACAAATCTGTTAGCTTTTAAGCTTATTTTACGTTTTAGGCATAATTGTCAGCGTTTAGGCCTAATTTACAACTTTAATTTCGTAAGTAGCAACTAACGGAGATTTGGATAGTATACAGTAAGCCTATTCATTTTTGCAACACGGTATGTCTCCGCGCACACAGTTACAGTGTTACAACGTAATGCGCAACGTACCCTAATATAGATCAGTGGTAGTAGGGAAGGGACAGGAGAAACGCTGCAGCAGCGACTCGTAGCAACTATTGACGTTGCCATGGTAACGTGATTTTAGATCTAGTTTTTATTTTTTAGGCCTAATTTTTTTAACGGCAGTTTTGGTTTCTTAAGTAGCAGATAGGCCTAATGGAGAATTTGGTTCGATCGTAAGCCTATTCATTCATGCAACAATGCGACAAGACTCTTTTAAACGAAACTAAAATGTTTTTGTTTTTACGGCTGCGTTAACACAAATCTTTAGGATTTCAATTCGACGATGAAATGTTATTATTTAATTTAGTTACGTCGAAGACGTCTATTAGCTATAAGGAGGCAACGATGTTTTAATTTGCCATGTTATTTAACTAACTTTTGACACTGAATCGAACGTTGTAAACAGTGGTCGTCAATTTCTGGTACCATTGCGAAGTTGAAAAAAGCGACGGACGGACGGACGGACAAAGTCGTTGCAATAGTCTTCTCAGCCGGTACGGCTGTACAGAAGACTAAAAGCCGCCCGCCCGCCCGCATCGACTATTTGGTTTGTACACTTATGAGAACCAAGGTTTTTATTTTTGTTGTCCTTGTGTACGCAAAATCGTTGATTTCCGAAGGGTGCTCGTATGATCGCGACTTACTGGCCAATTCTGTTCGGGGCCGCAATCACAAACCGCTCACCTAATTGCGATCAAAATACGGCCGAAAGGCTTGGCGGTAATCCTTAACAAGTTTTGTTTTAGGGAGTTATCACATCTTTTGGATCCAAATTGATTAAATCCGTTCTTCTTATCAATTTCAAGTTGAAAAGAAAAGGCCGAAAATCCAGTTTTAGGCCCCTTTTTGTAGGTTTCTGAGCGTCAGTATTTGCTGGTATGTCGAGAAATCGGCCGAACTCGCATTATTTAGGATTTTGTTCTGTTTTTTTTTTTTTATCTTTTTGCTTTTTTACTTTTGTTTTAGGGAGCACGAACCCAAACTGGGTTATCTATCTGCCCAACGACAACGCAAGGGATAATTTAGCTGGAGATATCCAAGTGGAAAAACCAGGCTCTTCAACATGGCACATTTGACATGAGCACGAGACACCATAGGGTCCTTCTCATTCCGAAAATGCCAAGGAGTAGCTGAGAGCCGGATCAAACCCGGACATCCCGGACAAGAGATGGTGCTGCATACCGTGCTGTTGTCGTGCTGCCTACTCAAGACTTCGTGATCGCTGTTGCAAGCAATACATGTTGTTTATTGTTGTATGGCCAAGTTCCGTAATTAAAAAACAACAACAACAACAACAAAATGTGGTCATGTCGTGGGACAGATAACCCAGTTTGGGGTCGTGCTCCCTAAAATCTAAAACAAACAAACAAAATGCGGTAACCCTGTCCTTAAAATAGTACTGAGATCGATAACTAGCAAAAAGCACATTCCGCGCTTAAACTATACCGATATGCAAAATTTCAGCTTAGCGCACCACATGGACGAATTTATTTTTGTAAAATTAGGTAATAACTAGTTAGTAATTAGGAATATATCAGCGTTATTCATACATTTTTGCAACAAGAAAACATTAAGCTGTGTCTGGTGATCAAAGTTACCTGATCAAACGAAATTTCAGCATTTTCTGACGCAATGTTTCTTTTCCTCAGATGCCTGAAAACAGCCAAACTGCCTTAGCTGCGAAAGACACAAGTGTCTAACAGTCGCCATGATTCTCGTCTGTATTAATTTTTATCTGGATAGGATGGACATTATGCTATGGCTGAAACTTGACGGGCGACACAGTAGTGCGTGTCTTGTGTCTTAACATTTTGCTACAACAGAAAAAATAATCCTGAACCAATGACATCTTTTATGTACAACAATGACTAACATGAAGAAAGCAAAGCGAATACACTGCATGAAACGAAAAATTATTGCTTTTACCACGAGTGCGATGAATATACACACATAGAACAACACACACGTAAGATTGCTTAATATTTAATGTTTGTACTTCAAAGGGTTTCAAAGGGTTTAACGAGCGTTAACCACTCCTGGTTACTTTTAATATCGCTTACAACAATGAACAAGAGTTGTGTATACTGTATATTTAACATTACTAACTTCAGCCTGTGTTCGGGTTTTGTCACGCAATTAAAAAAAAATGTGCTGCATCTTGCGCCGTTTGAAAGATAGAATGCGGATGACCTTGAATACTGTTTTCAAGGTCATTGAAAATATCTTCATTGGCTTCCCCATACCTGACTTACATTACAAATATGTCTTCAGAATTAACGTATGACCATTATATCGGCAGTTATTAACGTGCACCCAGCCTTTTCGGGTTTCGTCTCGCGATTTAAAAAAAAAGATTGATACATGCGGCTGCAACCGGTCTTCTGTAGAATGGCCGCCACTTTCGAAAACGTTGAAGCGCACACCTCTCTCGTGCACTGCAACAGCGCTCTCTATTATGTAATCTAAAAGTAGTATAGCCGTCACAATTATTGCCGGTTAAAAATGTGTTAGCTTTTAGGCCTAGTTTTAGATTTTAGGCGTGATTGCGAGCTTTTAGGCCTAATTTTTACCTGCCGTTTTAATTTCGTAAATAGCAGCTAATGTAGAATCTGGATCGACAGTGCGCCTATTTATCCACGCAACACGGTGTCGAGACTATTTTAAATGAAGCTAATGTGTGTCGTTAAGGAAATTCTTTTCTTTTTTTTTTACGGTTGCGGGTTTTCCTGCAGTGTTTAAATGCGACGATGAAATGTTGTTATTTCATTTGAGTTACGTTTTGAAAGCCTATTAGCTATAAAAAAAAACAATGTTTTATTTGGCCGTTCTTGGCTTATTTTTGGTCGCTGTATCTAATGGTGAAAACCGTTTGTCTCTATCTGGTACCGTTATGAAGTTGGAAAAACCGAAGTATGGACGAAAAAAGTCGTTGCAATAGTGCTTTCAATCGTTTCGGCTGTACAGAAGGCTAAAATGGGACCTCGTTCGCTTCGCTCACCTGGCCACGTTACTTTTGATGAATATAAACGGCTAATTTTACAGATAACAGATGAATACAATTTTAAAGAAATTAGATTAAACTTACCCTATAGACAAGTCAGTCCCTGCTAAAGCTGGCACCCGAAACCAAGTGAAAAACGATGCTGTTAGGGCTAAATGTGTCACATGTGCGTGGACTACCCTGCACGTTACTTTGAGCCATATGGTTCTGCGACTCTTGAAGACCCCACACCAATTTCTATTTTAGTTAGTCGTGAAAAGAGGGTGCATTCGTGAATGACGTCACCCAAAAGGGGCAAGTAGTAAATGAGTCCTATTATTTTGTTGTGCATTAGTAATTTCCAATGACGCACTCACTGCAGTAAGCCCGCTAAAAGTTAATTAAGTGGTTCTCATGAGCGCACGCATGGATTTTTTTCTTAGTACGTGAAACATTTTTGATGACTTTGTCTAAAAAAAAAAAATTCCGATTACACATCAGCGATTCCGCCAAATATTTCCTGGAGCCGATGACCACATGAGCTCTTTGCTCCATTCACATGATCGCCTCGAAACTAATCTAAGGGTCATTCAGATGCATGTCAAAAATAAACACATGGATCTAAATAATGACTTTTATCGCATGTGCAACTTTTACACGCTGATTCTGGCATTAAAACATAGATTTTGTATTCCACAACAAAATGTGTGCTATTGATTTCGTTTTATTTCGGGGAAAAAAGCCATCGCACGCATCTGAAAAAGCACGAATAAAACTTTAAAAAAAAAACACACCGTTTGCTCGCGTCAATTTTTTTTGTAGTACCACTCCTGAGAACCACTTAATTAATTTTTAGCGGCCTAACTTAAGCAACACTATGTAAGGTTTCAAGCTCATTTTTACGTGTTAAATGAAACACTGAAAAATCTTGTCGTTGTTGTTGTTCTTCTTGTTAGGGCATTGCTCTGCTGATGGATTAGTTGCATTCTTATAGGACCAGATATTTTTCGGTAAATTCAACAGGAAATAAATTACAGCCAAAAACCGCTGGCGTCTTGCCTTACTTATATAATGAAGTAGTACAAGCACGAAAAGTTAACGATGAGTACATCGCAAAAAAAATAGCCTACACAAGTTTGCGACTTTTTGAAGCAATCTCCCACTTCGTTATCAAACAATAAAAAATAAAAAGATACTCGGCTAAATAATGGGGAAAAAATTACAATACCGGCGGACTAAAAGTTTAGACTTTGCTGTACAAAAGCGTATTTATTGATTGCCGGTGGAAATATTCATACGAAAGTGCATGGCGTCCGGATCACGGGAGGCGCTGATTGAGCGAGCAAAGCGAACGAACATCGGTGTTTGTTAGCCAGTATGCGCAAAAATATATACACGGGATTCACGCCTACTGCAACAAGTACATCAGGGTTCATACCGACCTGGACAGTCAGGGATAGTCAGGGATATTCGTTTTTAGAATGAATTGTATTTTTTAGAATCATTTTTCATGAACCATTTTTTCATTTTTATAATTTCGTTCTTAGTGACCCGTGGTCTCGTAAGTTCCACTCGCTTTGCGACCTGACTTCTTGTCCATTAAAAAAAAAAAAAAAAAATTAGAAAAATTTTCAGCTGCCATCCAGGTAAAGTTATAATACCAGGCCTGCAGAATCAGCAGTTGACTGTTTTATTGAAAAAAAATTTTTTAAAAAGGTCAGAGATATTTGAAGAAATAAGTCAGGGATAGTCAGGAATATTCATTTTCATATACGAGTATGAACCCTGTACATGAGAAATCAAACGGTGCATCAAACACCACCACGAGCTCCCAGCTAGTGAAAGATACGGCTATGATCTAAAGTAAAGTTAAACATACCCCTGACCTCGAAAATACAAGAGATTTATTTCAAGAAAAAATTACGAAGCAGGACTAAATCTTAAAACTCTGCATTCCCATGCAAAATTCTCCCCCACACAACCACGTTATGCCGGAAAATTAAGTACTAAAAGAGTATGTTCCCATTTTAGGTAAACTGGGTAGCTTTCATTTTTCTCTCCAGCAAAAAGCAATGTAAATAACTGAGCAAAAATCCAATCCTGACTGTCTCACCTGCAGCGAGTTGCCTGGCCGTTTCTAAGCTGCATTAAATCCAGTTTATTTGTAATTTTGATTCTTGTTCTTAGAATTTTTTCGTTTTTATGGATTTTAAAGTGTTTAATTTGACTTTTGTCTTCTTAGCCGTATCATGGTCATTCGATCCTATTACTAAAGGTAAGCAAGGATAAATTCTGAATGTGAAGCTAATTATAGGATCCAATCTAGTATAGGAGGTAACTAGCAACTACAGCTGACATGACTGTGTTCATTTGATCATTTGTGAGGAATCAGCCAGTCTACCACAACACCTATATCACATTTACTAAGTATTAGTGCTGTAATAGCAGTTACTGCGGTGGGTATGTTAATATTGAAATTTACACGTGGTAATCACGTTTTGAACTTTTAATACTGAAGAGATCTCTAGGTATTGGCATTTTGGCGGTAGCAACACTGTAAGCAAGAAACGGAGCGAACTCTAGCAACTTTAACTACGTCATCATTATTGTTGTAATCTTACATGTTATTAAAATTTGATTATAATCAAAATAATCTGATTAATTCGATTATTTTAAAATAATCATGATTTGAAGCAATCCCTGCTTATTACCAAACAGTAAAAGATACGGCCATGCTATACCCAGCTATCTAATTCTGTCTAGCCCGTACTTTCAACAGGCCAAGGAACACACAAATAAATTTCTTTTTACACAAAAAACAAACCGCTTGCTTAGTTATTGAGTGTAAAGTTGGTGCGCCCACATGCACCAGAAACCACAGCGGTAAAGTTAAGCCTAATGACGGACACTTTTTTCTATATATCGACCGTTTTGAAGTGCAGCTTTTGAACCGCTAGATGGGCACCATCCAGAGACAGTGATATCGTTAACCTTGACCACTTGCACCCTGGTGCGCATAGACACACCAACTTTACACTCAATAATTAAAGAGGCACTTGGCCAGTTTATTGTGTAATATACATTTCTTTGCACATTCCTTCGCTTGTTGAAATCAAGTGCTACAGAGAACTAAATAATGGTAGACGGCGCTAGATGCTGAAACCTGTCATTCGGCGAAGCAAAAGAAAATGAAGACACATTTTCTTTTGCTGTAAGTGGCGGTCTTGAAAGTAAGGGGGAACTGGTAAATGTCCAGAATGGGTTTAGGAGGGGGAGGAAGCTTAAGACAATGTGTTCATCGTTACACAGACTATCAAAGTGGCTCGGAAAGAAGATCCTGATGAATGTATGAATGGAAAAAGGTTTTATTTGGCTGATGAGTGTGGTTTGATTGGGAACTTGCCGTAGGGTAAATTGGGATGGGGTGGAGTTGGACTGGGTTGCCTGAGTTGTTCCGCCTGTTCATGGTTTGTCTGAGGTGACGGAGAAGAGCCTTGTCAAGACGGGGCTACGGAAGAGGGCGTTTGCCCCGGTGGCTTCTGTGATGAGGCTCGGGAGTGAGCAGGGGAAAAGATTCTCCTGGGGTAGTAGTGGAGTAGGAGGTGGGTTAATTGGC
>JAHWFP010156198.1:0-13152 GCA_023313725.1 Lithobius niger
TTTATCATTTTTAGTTTTGTACACAACAGGTCAGCTAATGATTGGTGTATTCTAATTAACTAAACGGTATCGCTGAAAAATGGTTAAAAACTAATTGTCTTGTGTGCTTAGTACAGTTCTGCAGGTAATTCAGGGTTCGCCCGAGTCTTTGAAAACCTAGAAATATCCTGGAAAATAATAATAAAATTCCATGCCTGGAGAAGTGCTTGAAAAACTTGAAAAATTATGTAAGTATCATGAGTAGGGTGATGAACGGAAGTGGACTACTTAATTGAACCACCCTGAAAAATTTAGCCCTGAAAGTGGTCGAGTGTGTAGCCATAAGATTATTCTTTCTTTGTTTAGGCGTCAAAGTTTTTGAAAGTTGGGCTCTAGGTTTAATTTCATTTACATGCATAATGTTTGAATACAGCAGTAAGGTTCCGTGTGGACTAAACAATACAACAACACTGCAGTATCTGACACCTTACAGGAAAGTTTATTGGTGTTCCTTTGCTGTTTTGACTTTGGATCAGTTTTGACTTTAAACTTATCTTTAACAATAAAATGGGGTACATTGGGGTATAATTGTTGCAATTCTAATTTTGTTACTTTACCGAATGGTACGGTTTGGTCGCTCGTGTATATCTCCATGTTCGGCCAATTGAGTCTTTTCAATCAAATTTTTGCGTAAAGTGACTAACAAATGCTGATTTTCGTTCACTTCGCTCACCCAATCAGTGCATCCTGTGATAATCAGTGCATCCTGTGACTTAAATCACAGGATGCACCGTTTTACAAATTCTCAAGCATACCTTTTTTTTGTGCTATCAGTTTTTTTATTACATTAGCATCCCTCTCTTCCCACACGCACTTTCTGTTAAATAATATGAAAATGTGTTTTAAAACACTTTCTTTTAACCCTTTTAAGGCAACCAACTCATTCCGCTGAAGTATAATTATTAATTTGTTGTTATTTTTAACAACAAAATGGGACACGTTGGAGTTAACATTATTGCAAGTGCAATTTTTGTTTATTTCGGGACTGGTCATTATGTATTGCTGGGGTAGATTATGAAGAACCTTACGATTAAGATTATGAAGGGAGCCATCAGGATTCAACTTCCAGACGAATACCCATTTGGCTTGATAATTTTATACCTGGTGGATGACGTACAAAGGTCCATACATCATGCGCTGCCATGGAATCCAGTTCCGCTTGCATCGCAACACCGTCAGCCAACAGCCTCAATGGAATATATAGCTTCATGAAAAGATGTTGGTGTGGTAATGGGTGTCATAGAAATTAGATGTTGTAATAAAATTCATGATCAGGTAGATTATCATCAGAGTCAATATCTTCACCATAATACAGCATTGACATTGTCATGATGATGCAAATCCTGCTCGCAGCCTCGACATTCGTCCATGAGGGCTTATTTGTACCAGGGGAACTTCCACGATTACGATGAGGTCCATAGATAGGTAATGATTGCGTCGTGTTTTGGAGATTTACAGGTGGGGCATCAGTGATAGCCGGTGACTTTGTCGTAGTTTAATATGAGAATCGTAATGAATATAAGTTTCAACAGGACGCGTGGGTTGTGAATCAGTTGATATTGGGGAAAGATGATCTCCGACACGCACTCGTTCATCGAATATCATGTGAGATTACAAGGTGGCGTGACTCTAGGTTCAATAAATGGTATCATATACTGCAGATACATACCCAAGAAAGAGCACATTTGGCGGAAGTATGGCAAGTCTCAAGTTGCAGAGATGGTAACACATAATAACAGAGGCAACCGAAAGATGTCTACCGGATGTAGCGTAGCATTTAGAAGCATAACGTTCCATTGGCATTTGTTGTATGCACCCATATAGTGGTTTGGTTGGCGTGAGATAGCAAGCATTCTCTATGGCCACCTGCCATAGTTTTGTTGAAAAATGACTATGCCCAAGGATAGTAGTTACCCTTTTAACTATGGTCTGGATTGAGTGTTCAATAATAGGGTTCGTCTTCAGTGAAAAATGGCCACAATAAAAGTGATTGATGCCCTGCGATAAGTACGATTCGAAAGAAAAAGATTTCATGCTGCATTATCAGTAAGCAGAGTAGCCAATCAACGGGTGGTCTCATTTTGTCGTTGCAATACAAAAGTTTGCAGTTTGGACAAAACTTCAGATTTTTCAGCATTGGAAAACCGGAAAAACTGCGAGCATAAAGGGGTAACGAGCATTCCCAAACGGAGATGCATGGATTGGCACCGTGAGGACAGCATGTAAGAGCTTCATAATATTTAAAGAACGGATTGGGGCTAATTTCGGATAGGGTAAACGATGATGCATGTTTCATATGGGGTAGATAAAATGTGCCAAAATGTACTTCTTTATGCAATGAATCATGTATGATTTTGTTCATAACATTGTCAAATGGATGGCCTAGGCGTCGGTGCCATAGCACCCAAGGTGGTACGTCATTAGGCAAATTTTCGTATGAGGGGAAACAGATTTGCGTCTTTGCATGGTGTCTGGATGATATCAGTAAGTAGAGAAGTATTAGATCTGAAAGGTAAAATAATTTCACCGTCAAGTTGACAGACATCATTAGCCAATAATGGACCATCGTATGTAATTTTTCGTCAGTTCAAAATATTGATTTCCCTGAGATATAAATATCCCCTTTTAGTCGAGACGAGGCATCGAAATAAGATAATATTTTCAAGGTGAAGAATAGCCTTTGTATTCTCTTCCAACGGTCCCACATTTTGTTGCAGTAATAGAAGCATCTTTTGAGGCCAAATAAATATTTGCAGATATATTCTTGGTACTCCGGAGCCAATGTACGCGGGACATGCAGGTTGCGTGGCTTGTGGCACCACTATTGAGGACAAATACTCATGCAGAGCTAGGAATGGCAGATAAGTGTTACATATTGTCAAAGCGAATTCATGTTTTGAAGAGAGGATAGTCAAATCTTGGGTACGAACTACGTTAGCAGATTCTTGAGGAAGTAAATCGTCCATTATTTTGTCTTGGTGATCAGGTAAATCACTCATTACGTTAGATTCTGACATATGGACTTGTCGAGCGTTATTGTGTGGACGATTTCAGTTCTGGTAGACCGGCCATCTGTAAAGGTAACTGAGAGTTATAAGGCTGGTTTGCGTGACACAAAGATTCATTGTGGTTAAATCTATGGCATCACAAGCAGTGAATCAGTTGACGTTGAATAACGCTGTTAGTTCCCTAGGTTGCTGTGCTCTAGGCCTTGAAGATCATTCGATATCATGAGGCTGAGTAGGAGTGTGATGTATCGTTAAAACAATCACTATCTCCCTAACGTTCTAAGTGAAAAATCGTAAACAATATGATGATGGCGGGTTGGCCCTTTTCTGACATGGAGCGGCTACTACCGCAGACCCAGACAAGACAATTTACTCCCTTCTGCTCCTCCTCCACCACTCAACAAGGATGGTTTTTTTCCTTCCCTCATCCCTTTTCCTCCCTCCCTCCACCCTAAAGGCCATGACAAACACTACTTGTCGAAGGCTTACATTTAATGGCTGAGGTACCTTTGGGTACAAAACATGCCTTTAAGGTACTGTGTGTCAGGCACTTGTATTGCATTCAAAACGCAATAGAAAAAATCCCATGCTAACGGAAGGGGCATTCCCAATGTGACATTCGAGAATAATAAAAACCAAATGCTTAGAAAGGTTCTGTACTGTGTAATTACATTCCATCAAATGTGTTTTGAGTATTACCCTACTTTTACTACCTTGTACAACGCTATCATGTGCCTCCCTTTTTTCAGTAATTAAGCATCAGCAAGAGGATGAAATACCATCTGGAGCTGGTACTGTCTGTCCGAGCTTTACGAGACACCTCCTCCCCTTCCTCCCTCTTAATCTTCTCTCCCCGTCAAATCCACCAGACCGCAAAACCCAACTGACACATGCTCCAATGTCTTATCCCCCTCACCACGCACACAACAGACAACATCTTTGCTGGACCCCTCTTCCCCCCCTCACTTTCCACACAATATCCACCGTCTCCAAAGCACCTGCTCGGACCCTAAATAGGAGCACACTTCCTCAGTCCCCCATAAACCCTTTCCCACCCTACTTTCGTTTTATCCTTTCTGATCTCCCAATCATAGACTTTCCCTCCATACTCTTCCTCCAAAGACTCGTCTTAACATCAACAATCCCTTTCATCGCAAACTTCAGGACCAACCGTCTCGTACAGTCAACCCACCCTGATTCACATCTCCAGGTGACAAAATCATACACAACCCGGACAGTCATATCCCCCAAAAGTTTCCTAACCCTCCTGTCAAACGTTAGTGTAGCCATCAATTACCTAGTTTCTCTCGCCGTAAAACGGTTTGCACCTAAAGCCTATCTGTCCAAACTCCTCCCGATATTACTCAGGTTATCTGTGCAACGCCCCTTTCAAAACCAAAACTCCCTCGGCAAAGGTGACCTCCACTACCGCAACCCCGTTCCACAGGATCCGAGCTAACTTGTGCATGTTGTATCCCCACAGAGCAGCCTTTCTAAACATCCCCTTCCCCGCTTTCCCAATCAGCAAACGCCATTCGCAAGATGCAGACTTAAAGATCAAACAAATGCTAACAATGCTGGTGAGCCAACAATTCACCCGCACTTTTAGGATATGTAAGGAGTAAGCATTGTCCGTATTGGGTTGCACGGGTTGCTGCGAGCACTGGGGCATCAGCCATCATGTGAGCCAAAGCACCACCATGAGCTGGCTGATTCTCTAATTGCAAGTAATGTGTTATCCGCCAATTTAAGGTATGTGAGAACCCTTTTATTGCATATCAAGGAGTGCACGGTTATCCGGGGGCACTCCTTGACATTAAGTTAAGGGTTAACTGATCCAAAGTCAAAACAGCGCAAAGGAACACAAATAAACTTTCCTTTAAGGTTTCACATACCGCAGTGTTCCTGTACCGTTTAGTCCACGTGAAACCTTACTGCTGTATTCAACCATTAGACACGTAAATAAAATTAAAACCATTTCCCAACTTTCAAAATTATAGTAACAATAATGTCGTGTATAATATAGCTACACATTTGTCTACTTTCGGGGCTAAATTTTTCAGCATTATTCAAATCAAGTCGACTCCTTTCCGTTCATCCTATTGTTACATAAACCACTTTTTCTATTGCCTATTCAAGACTTCAGGACTGGTATTCCATTCTTATTTTCAACAACATTTCCAGGTTTTGAAGGAGTCACATGAACCCTGAATTACTACTAAGTACACTCATACTATGGTGTTAACGATTTTTCAGCAATATCGTTTACCAAGTACAATGAACCAATCTGATCTATCGTGTGCTAAAGTAAAAAATGTAAAAACATGTGACTAGGTTTAACGTGGACTAAACAGTACAGGAAATGCGATATGAAACCTTACAGGAAAGTTTATTTGTGTTTCTTTGGTATTTTGACTTCGGATCAGTTAAACCTTACCTTAACATCAAACCAGTTCGGTTTTTTTTTTAATAATATAGTAAATTAATACAGTAGATTGTTTAAAAACAATGGCAAAATTATCGGCGACGGTCCAACTTGACCCGTGGGGGCACACGTGACATTTGATTTTCGGCCGGCAGTCATATAACTTTTTACACATATCCTCATGATCCCAAGAAAATGATGATTTTCAATTGTTCGTATTTTACCAAATTACGTGCCTCGCTCGCGCTCACTGCGGCTAATTATATATCATCAGAAACCCGCACGCAAAAACTTGTCCGGGTAACCGAAACCTGGCCGGCCAAAAAAGTGATCTAAATGACGGCTGCGATCCTAAAGACGTCTCAGATCCGAACGCTATTAAGTTATTTGCGGCTGGCTCGCATATAAGTTTTTTTTTTACACGGACACTTCGGATCCCAAGAAAATGATGATTTTCAATTTCCAAAATTACGTGCCTCGCTCGCAGCGGCTAATTACATAACATCAGAAACCCGGACGTAAAAACTTGTCCGGGTAACCGAAACCTGGCCGGCCAAAAACATGATCCGAATGACGCCTGAAATCCGACGACGACTCGGATGCGAATGGTCCGTGTAAAAAAAAAATAATTTTGCCGGCGGCACACACTCAGCACGTTAATGCAATGTTACATCATCCTTGTTTCCATGACGACCGATTTACTGGTTGCTGTTGAAGCTGCCATGCTGCCGCTGCCATCTTGTGTCACAATACGAGAACAGACTGAACAACTAATGTAAACCCACAGTTCGTAAAACATTTTTGCATGTGCAAGCATAAATATAAATTAGTTGTGGAAAATTAATATTTCTCTATACAAGCTTTAGTAGAAAATGGGCTAAATATGGACTAAATTCAAAAATAACTCTTTACCGTTATGATACGAAACTAACTGTTTGGTTACGATTTCGTCACCATGTGCGCATGTCGCCCTTTGGGCCGTAGGTTTCTGAATTTTACGCTGCGTTTCGTGTAGTCGTCGCCAATTTCTTCAAAATGGACAAGCAAAATTCAGGTTTATTTAACTTTTACTCGCCGACCTACAACCCTACAGATCCGTCTATGAATATACCACGTAAGTATTCATTCGTGATAACCTGTAGTGAATGAAATAAATGTTTAGTCTTGGGTGGTTTTCCATTACTGCGTCAAATCTATAAAATGGATAGCGTATATCACACTGGTTTAATAAAAGCCGGGTTAAGAGTTTGAGGAATTATTGTCCTATCTAGGATTTTTAGGTGTTATCCGAACACCTAAAATTGAGCCAGGTCCACACACAATGACGTTAGTGTTGCTATCCTTGATTAAAGCCGCTCTTTCGTAGGGTACGGCGAAAGCTTGAGTCTTGCGGTTGCGCGAAGGTCACTTTCATTTTAAATTAAAACGTTGGATCAATAAGTTCGATTCGAGGTAGTGCATTGAATTTGGGGCAGTTATGTAGGCTATGTAGGAAGCCTGGGTCTCTGGTCCCGGTGACGGGATCCAGATTTGAAAGACTGGTCCTGGTGAATCAATTAAAAACTAGGCCTTGACTTTCTTAAAGTGAACATAACCTGCCTAATCACACGATACATAACTTAACCTAACAAACCTAATCAACTCTAATCCAAATGTTAATTAAAGCTACCTTTTATGTTTGCCGGGATCCATGTTCACAGAGCTGTGGTCCAAGCTACGCTTCCAAGATAGGCTTGAAACAGTTGCGGACTAACCGGGAGTAGAGATACCGCGAATTAGTTAATGTAGTTTACCGAACGACATAAAATCACCAAAATTTGTTTTGTTAATTGACGCAGATCTTTATCCTCTATTTCAAATTAAAAAATCTGGGGAAAACATTAAGTTCTGAAAAAAAATAGTGAACCTCCCGGAGCCAGTTCCATGCACAACCACCGTCCCATCGCCGTGTGTGCCTATCCTCAATAAATACCATTCTTGCGTGTGTTTAGGCTGTGTCCTAATGGTTTGGGGAGATCACTGTAATGGAGATAAATAATTTACTACAAAACCTTCCGTTTGTGACAGAACTACGGAGCATGAGAAGAATATGGGCTCCTTCGCGACTCTTCCCACTGGCTTCTACACCGTGCCTATGTAAAGGCTACTCTGCCAATGCTGGCAACAAGCGAAAGCGGAGATTGACACTAAAGAAGCAAGTTTCGATAATTTATTAGGGCCAAACTGAAACTAAGCCATTGCCTCAAAAACCTTATACGAAAAAGTTATTCAGCTGATTTATTAGATAGGTTTCGCCCTACGTTTCCAACCTGAATGCCAGTGTGAGGAATAATACTCCTTGCGTTCCAAAAAGTAGTTTCGCGCAGAGTTTACATCTCTCTCTCTCTCTATATCCCAGGCCTGTGCTGTGTGGTGAAGCCAATGCATGGCGGTGGATGAGCAGTTTTACAACTTTCACTTGCAAAGTCAAAAACATGTAAACAGATTTTTCTGATACATGTAAAAATCTGTTTACATGTATAAGTTAGTAACAGAAATCTACAGGCTACCACTGATTTTGTTGAGATTTTAGGTCACACGGTTGTATCAGAAAATTTATCACGTTTACAGTGATTGCCAGTCCACTCACCCAGCCGTCGAGGACACCATCGCATCGCATTCACCCCAACGCGATGACGTTCGCTTTTCCCCTCCCAAACGGTGGGGGGGGGGGGCGAACCTGCCTATTTTTGGTAAATAGCTAATGCAACATGAAGCAGCTCGGTGAGGAGACAACTTTTCTTCCCGTACGCCAGAACTAATTTATGGTTAGTAATGGTAGTTGTCTGTTGGAACTGTAGCCATCTGATGATTGGTACACACAATTTTTGTGAAAATGGATGAGTTAATGAGGGGGGTGGAGGTGGGGGGGGGCTACCTACCATTTACTTTCTCCTAGATTATTTTTTCTTACAATTAATTGCCCAATATTAGACTGAACTTAAGCCATTTTCTTTCTTTTACAGTGTCTTCAAACCCGCATCTATCCCAGTTGTCACCGTACCTCAATTTAGATCCATCATTGATCAATCAGGTAAATCAATAGGTAACAAATTTGTGGCAGCTCTTTGTTTGAAAATGTTAATTATTCACATTGATTGCTTCAATATTAAATGACGTGTAAACGAAAATCCTGGTTCCCATGCTGCAACCTTAAGAGTTTTCAGCTAGACTACTGTATTTGTTCCTAGACTCTCAATTCTAATATTAAGTGCCACGTTCGCAAAACCAAATTTACGTCTTGTATGCTTAGATTTCAAAGGAAAAGATATTATTTGTATCAATATCCCCGCAAATTTTCGACAGTCCGGTGTTTCTGGAGTTGAAGGGGCTCAGAACGTCTATCTTCGTCACGCTACGAAGTAATCGTTCTGAGCCCCTCCAACTCCAGAAAACCCGGACTGTCAAAAATGTGCTAAGATATTGGGACGAATAATATATTTTCCTTCAAAATCTAGGCGTACAAGACGTATGATTTTAGTTCTTGTGACATTTTTAAGAACTAAATTATTAGACCAAGTCTCAAAAACAGTAGTGTTATAACAGATGGGTTGAAAGATATCATTATAATGGGGTTTTAATCGTTATAATTTATTCACAACAAAATCACCCTGAAGTTCAGAACGAACTTGTATGGCTTCAGTCATGGTAAATTAGTTCAACAACAAACAAATATACGGTAGCTTGCAATGAAAAAAAAATGTACAGCATTTTTAACTAGAAGCTGTAACTAGAATCTAGAGTCCCTTGATGTTCAGAGTTCTTGCGATCCAACATCTCGAGCAGTATGGAACGAAATTAAAGACATCCAGGGCCCAGCTTATGCAGGAGTATTGCACCTCGTCAATTAGGAACTGAGCAGAACCTGGCGAATGAATGGGGTCTAGCGACACGATCAGTGTGCAGCCATACAAAAAAGGGAGGCTTCTACGCCGCACAAGTTCGAATCAGAAAGATGTCAACAGTGCTGAAATGTGTAACGTGCTTACATGAACGACAATACGCACGCACGCAGTTGGTACTCGTGTGGTGCACCTTGCCGTTAACATGGATGCTGCGCGCCGCCAGCTACCATGCACACATGGCAGCTGGCCCAGTGCCAACATCCGGGTAAGCGAGCCAGTCCTATTGTTCAACCAGTCAGGACCGGATCGCGCCGGTTTGCCAGTAGCTTCAGGCAAGAGCCCATTGTTCTCCAGAGTATAAAAGAAGCCTGGAGACGAGGGCTCAAGTTAGTTAGTGGGTGGGATCTGACTGAAAGGTTGGATCCCTGACTACGAGGTGCAGCAGAAGGATAAATTCTGCTGATAGCCTAATATGTAAACGCTATGTGCATAGTCCCCTAGCTATGCAGTAAGGAGTGAATTAGGATCGAGCATTGTGCCTTGTGAATAATCGTCCACTTCCTTAGCGACCTTACAAATGTAGAAAGAAGTCCTACCCAAAAGCATGTAAGAGACGACGGATAGCTGTAGAAAATTAGCGAAATAGTGTGATCAAGTATATATTTCGATGTTGTGAAAGTGAGCGAACTTGGTAATTTTGGTGAGTTAATGCAGTTTTCACAATGTAATTTAGGGGAGTTAATGTAGTTTTAACAGTATGATTTGCAGGGAAATTTTTCGAATCGAATCTAGAAGCGACTTTTTATTTGTGAGGACTGTAGTTCCTAGGTATCCAAGAGCACTCTAGGAAAAACGCAAAACTGATGAAATTGCAAGGACCTTCACAGCCAGCATCAGTATTTTAGTACAAGGGTGTGGACGCAATGGTATGAATGGTAACATTATTACAGAGGGCTATGGCGAGCATCACTTTTTCAAAACAGTAGATGACGATATGGTAGTGAAAGGAGAACGAAATGAGCCTAAAGTAGACAGATGAGTAGCAGCAATTCCACCTATTGACTAAACAAGCTGTGGAAAATTTGCTGGATATTGTCTGTTTTGAATGCAAAACAAATGAGTTGTTCCTGGTCGAGAAGGCAATTACGAGCATGTACTCTTTGCAACTTTGTTCGTGGTCTAGCATCCGCACACAAAAATTCAACTCTGGTCAAAATGCGATACATTAACTTGCCACTTTTGATATTACATTATACTGAACTAATTAACTCTATGAGCTCTATCAATCAATGGTTAAAGTTATGTTGAAACTGGTAATCAGTTGCGAACGCAGATCCGCATAATCAACTTATATGCAGTGTACTTAATTGTTATCCAACAAACTAAAAAGAACTTTCAAACAAACTTCGTTCACTAACTACTCGAAACTGTTGTACTGCAAATCTGTATAGATGCACCGAACATGAAATTTACCGATATATAACGTAGTACTCAAACTGCCGAATACTGAATTCAACACTGAATGTTAAACTTACCGAATGGTTAAAACTATCAAATACCGAATAGTCTGTACCGGACAATTGACTTATGCAGCTAAATTCTGAATTATTCAACCGATTAGCTTGGCTGAATAACATAAATTAAACATTTCATTTGCATAAAATGTGTGGCCATACTGAATAAGGGTAGTTGACCAGGTTTCCTGATGGTAAAACCTGAAGAAACTGAAAGATACACAATGCACATCTTCACCTTTTGTACTCTTTATAAAACGTGCAATAATATCAGTATTAGGCCTTAACCAACGGTCCGTAAATTTTCCTTCTTTTAGGAATGTTGGAAGGCAATTCGTCGCAAACCGAAATAGAAATGCTTAGCTAAAACGTTCTGCATTACCAAAATTGCATAAATTTGAGTTAAACAGTTATTCGGCTGAATAGTGAATTCCAACAAATCATTAGAACTAATACTGCATGCTATTACTGCACACGGATGAATACTGAAAAGTCCACTTAAATTTTCGGTGATTACACACAGGGTCTGTGGTAGTCCTTTCACCTTCTTCAGAAGTAAAAAAAACTAAGCACAAAACGTTCGAAGATCACCTAATTTTGAAATTCGCGCTGCTAGCTGCATCTGGACTTGCCACATTTGGCCGAGTTTTGCCTTCAGCTCCGACCTGAGCAAATTTAAGTGGACTTTTCAGTATTCGTCAGTGTGTGGTAATAACGTATTAGTTCTAATGATGTCATCAAATCGCCACAGTAAAAGTAGTAAACACCGGGTACCGGTTTTTTTCCCATTAAACAAATCTTAACACTATTCAGCCAAAAATAGTTTTTGGCTAAATATCATTAGTCGGCCAAAAATCAATATTCTACCAAATACATTACAGTACTTCAATTTTAGGCCGAATATCAAATATTCACTGAAAATTCGGCTTGGTTCAAATTCAAGTTCTTATACTATACTCGCACAACCAACCCTCTCCTACGTCGGTCGCTACTCGCCAATTAGCAAAAAAAAAAATCAACAGTTGGCAACTTAAATTTAGCCCTAGTCGTCAAAAAGGGGACTAGTGACAGGGAACAATCTGAAATAGTGATATCTTGGGAACCGTACAAGTTGGACATTAACGATTTGTGGCATTATGCTCAAATTTACAAGGGCTATAGAACAGCTTTGTCTGCCATAATACTGGGGTTAAAGAAAATTAGGCAAGTTTTAAACGTATGAATTAGGAAAACCATACATACGTTCAAGTTGTTTGGTAGCCTATGTGGCGAGTAAAAAAAATAAAATGGCGAGTGCTTTCTAAGGGCTACTGGATTTACATTCGAGAGGGTTGCGGCGTTGCGCACTATCCTAGTATTGAATCTCGGTGTGAATAGCGAGTTTGCAATTAATTGCCCCCCCCCCCCCGGCCCGGTAAACATTTTTTGTTTTCAAACAACAAATAGATTAATTTGGCTTCTTTTTTGCAGATTCATTTAATGTATACATTCATTTTTCCAGGGTGGCCCCGAGTTCATATTTCCTGAAGGGGCTTCACGGCAGAGAGGGCGGTTTGAACTGGCATTTTCTCAAATTGGAGGATCAGTGATGACAGGTAACTGTGTGGGAGATAGCAATTAATTGAAAATGCTATGTGTGCTGAATGTGCTGAAATGCTATGTGTGCTGAATGTGCTGCAGAGCAGCCAATAGAGTGTACTAATCGTACAATACACACATAGAGTTCATTTTGTTGGCAAAGCTTTGCATGCTTAAAGATTTTCGCTTTGCGGATATATTGCTTGCACCAAAGTCAAGTGGAACGATAGTATACAGGTTTGTGCTGGGATTCCAAACGAAATGTACTTTTTATCTGAGATGGATGCTCATGCTACAAGCAGCGCTGAAACTAGTCATAACACGCAAGCAAACCTAACGATAATAAAATTTTGGCATCCATTAGCAGACGGCATCAACTATTAATGTATTCTGCTCCAGTAATCACCGTTTTAGTTGGGATTTTATGGTCAATTAATGCAACCTACTTCCAGAAACGTTAGTATCAATCAGGTAGGTGGCCCATTGAAATTTGAAAACGCACCAAACTGACTACTTCTAACGATATCAGGCACAATGATGTAGGCACATAAAATGAATGGAATCAATTTTCTGACATCTGTTTAATTAAAATGCCAATTAAAAGCCAGATTTGAGTCAAAGTAAGATTGGCAAACAGCAAACCAAATTAGGTTTTTAATTATGTTTAAAAATGTGGTTGAAAAGACGTAGATCCCACGGATTCG
>JAHWFP010156199.1:0-14999 GCA_023313725.1 Lithobius niger
TTAAATAATGCGAAATACGCCAGATCCGAAAAATCAATAACCAAAGCGTAAGAACAAGAACACAACTGTGATCTATGGAGCTTGATTTTGTACAACAACAACAACAACAACAACCACAAAAAACGTGGTTATTATCGGTTGGTCGTGTTGTTTTGACGGTTAGGTTAGGAACCGGCTTCGGCATTTCACTTGAGGTAATGAACTGGTTGGGGTTTGGCGTCTCACTTGCCGGACTTTCGCCCAGTTTCATGCTTTCTGGCGCAGCGCGGTGCTAACTTTGGGCCTTCACCACAGCCAAACGGTGCGTTTCCCCCCAAAACTGGAAGAGGAAAACATTACTCAGCAGGTAATTCTTAGTCCATTAAAAAAAATCGACGAGAGCCAGTTTTCTTCCCATGTTCTCTTTACGCACATAGCCCGAAATTCGGAAAAAAAAGAGGAAAAAACCTACCTTTAATTTTCACGGAAAGCACTACAAATTGGTCCCAAATTGTGGAAACTCGTTAAATCATCATTAACATAACCTAACCAATTAACTGCCCCAGTATGAAATAAATGCCAAACCCCAAACAGTTAACTACCTCGGTATGAAATGCAAAAATGTGAAATGTCTGTAATTTTCTTACTGCTACATTTGACGAATAAAAAAAAAATAGTGACAGAATATTTTCTGCGTAGCAAGAATCTCATGTCTTTCTTTGTCTCTCGTCACAAATTTTCAACCACTTTAGCTTTATTGTCTAGACAAGGAACGGTCCTCTTTCTACCTTGGGCCTTGTTTACAAAGGAATGTTTGGAAGAAGGCGGAATATGATAAGGCTCATCGTTTGGGGACCTTCCTTGTGCCAGTGTTATTAATTAAGTAGCTGCACTTGCTTCTTCCGTCTTCCCAGCATTCCAGGCTACTTTGACGATGCAGGTGCCCGTAGGCGAGTCCGCTCGCTGTTCGCTACCCTTATATTGCATGGTTATCGCTGTAGATAGAATTTTGAAGGTTAGTTTCGGTTGACGTTGTTTAAGAGGTTGGACGCAACCAACCTAAGCAAGTAAAGGCTTAGATATATATTGGGAATCCCGTGTTTAATTTGGTTCCAGGAGTCTTTCGTGTTGTTTAATTTGAGTCTGGGAGTCTTTCATGGTGTTTAATTTGGTCTAGGAGTCTTTCTTGTTGTTCAGTTTGGCTCTAGTAGTATTTCCACCTTCGTCTAGTTTGGTTCTAAAAATAGTTCATGTTCAATTTGGTTCCATAGGAATCTTTAACGTTGTTTAATTTGGGTCTCCTGAGTCTTTCACGTTGTTCAATTTGGTTCTATGAATCGTTCATGTTGTTTAATTTGGTAGTGAGAACCTTTCATATCGATAAGCTTGGCTGTATAGAAGACTTTCATGGTGTCTAATTTGGTTGGAGAAATCTTTCGTGTTGTTATTTGGTTGTGCGAAAGTTCCACGTTGTTTAATTTGGTTCTAAGTATCTTTCGTGTTGCCGAATTTCGTTCTAGGAGCATTTCACGTTGTTTAAGTTGGTTCTGGGAGTGTTTCGTGTTATTTAATTTGGTTCTTAGGAGTCTTCGCATGTGGTTTAATTTAGTTCTACAAACCTTTCATGTTGTTTAATTTGATTCTAAGAAAACTCCACGTCGTTTAATTTGGTTCTCGGAATCTTTCATGTTGTTGCGTTGTTCTAGGAACATTTCACGTTGTATAATTTTGTCCTAGGAGCCTTTCATGTTGTTGAATTGGGTTCTAGGAGTCTTTGCATGTCTTTTAATTGAGTTTACAAACCCTTCACGTTGTTGAATTTGGTAACTCGTAACTCGCACCTTGTATAATAAAATTAGCTATTGCCATTCCTAGCAAACCCGTTAATATAAGCACACAAGGGCCTGTCATCTGTCGCTCGCACGTCACATGGTTACAGAGTATATATACGCAATGAAAGGGGTGAATCCAGCCAGAGGTCATATCGTAGAACAATTGAGTGTTACTACATTTTATGCTTACGCGCTATTATCAATGTAACTCACGCTGCACGTCTTTATTGATAACTTGTCTCACGTTCGAAGTTAATATTTGTACCAAGAATTTATAGGATTGGGGAGGAGAATTTGTGACTGAGACCGATTCTGAAACGTCTTGGATACTTTCGTAGTAGTTCCGTCTTAGTTTATAGAGGGTGCCATGTGTTTTATGTGGGAATTTCTACTCAAGTTTTTAACCTAAAATTAAACGAAATTAAACAAAACTAGCTTGTATTTAATTATTATTTGCCCCAGCTTGGTTGTAATTTAGTTTACTTTAGATGTGGGCTGAAAAATGAGCAAAAAATTACCATTTGGAACACGTGGCGCCCTCTGAAAACTCTAACGGAACTAATAGGGACGAATCTAACATGTTTCAGTAGGGTCTTTTTAGAGTTACAAATTCTCCTCCCAAACCCTATAAATTCTTGTTTGTACTCGTACGTTGTCAGAGCGACTTGAGAAGCGTTTTAACATCGAGCTAATGCCCCCCGGCCATTACCGGAAGTTGACTGGGATAGCAAAATCTGAAAAGCTTCCCTGATCGCTCTGGTCAACCTAGTGGTACAAATAATGACTTTGAACGTGAGAAATGTTAACAATAATTACGTCCAGTGTGAGTTCCAGTGATTATTAAAAAAAAGATTGTTCTACGATATGACTTCTGTATGGTTTCACGCCTTTCATTATATGTATTGTACTCTGTATCCATGAGACACACTAGCGACGGACGACAAGCCCCATGTGGTTAAGCCTTCTCAACCTTGTTAGCGAAACTTCGTTTCAGGACTTCGTACCCGTATACCAGCGTACCTTCGTTGTGTTAAACAAATCATTTGTATTCCGGCGTAGTGGTCGCGGTTTACATAACGTAATCCATACGATCACCCAAGAGCTCCAAAGGCCAAGCTATTTTCTATAGACATTGCATCAGGTTTTTGTTCAAGTACCTCGAATTAAACTGCAGTGGGATTAAGAGCAAGGCAATGCCTCAGTTTTCAAACTTTTCTTTGTTGCTTTTTTTTTTTTTTGGTCTGCCGTTGTTGGTTTTAAGACTTGCAAGTTTTTAGTTCCGTCTTCCGTGATCTGTCTTTCCATCATTAAACACAACCCGCCGAACATTATTCCGGTTCTACGACGTAACATAAATTCACGTTGAACACTGTAAACCATATGTATTTGACGGGTGAAATTCCTCAATATAACTTCCCTGTACGAATCCCCATACGTCAGGCATCCATAGAACGGCCAAGGCAGCGAGTATAGCAGCGACTAGCGTCCACAGTTATTAAGAGTAAAGTTAGGCTTATCTTATACGGCTGGCTATAAGACGGGCTCCTAGTCATAATTTTGGTCGACAGTTCCAACGAATTCTTCAAAAGTAATAAAAGTCAGAGATAGATGGTGCTATTCTAGTGTGGAAGGCTGGCGTATGCACGGAATTCCAGGTTTCGGAGGGAGGAGAACAAAGCGCGGAAGAGCCGTCGTGAGAGCTGGAGAATAAATCGGGGTGGTGGGGCAATAACGAAAATTGACATCGTGGATTGACATTGCTGGAGTTCCATTGGGACTCGAAAAGCTGCAAAGCCAGGATAGCGAGAAAGCTGCACTTCTTCCAAAGGGAATGGAGTGTAAAGAAAAAGGAGGAGGAAAAAAAAAACGCCAGAAAAGAAAAATAAAGCTGGAGGGAGTAGAATTGGCCGAGATGGGATTGTTCCATCCGTGGAGTGTGTGTGTTTGTAGCTGACGGGATGGCAGACGCCACCGGCTGTAGTTGGTGCATGGGATGTTAGGAACCATGCCTAAGCATGTTTAGTTTAGATAGGTTGAGGACAGCCTGAGACTGAAGGAGCCTTCTATTACAGACATACTACACTGTTAGAAATTTCCGTATTTTCACCGTACAACGTCCGTAAATATTTACGGAACATGCCTGTAAATATATTTTACGGAATAAGTACCGTAATTAAACTCAACAGTAATTAATTAATTACTGTTTAGCCAGACTTCAACTCATCTTTACTTAATGCTCCGTAAATTTACCGTTTCTCAAGATAACGGGACATCCGTTAAATTACGTTCATTTTCCAGTTAGCAGTGTTACCATTGACTGTCACCGTAAAAAAACGGAAATATTTTTTACAGTGTAGGGAGGGTGATGCTAGTTTGGCCAATAGTATGTAGGGGGCACCAGATATCTTGTGATATCTGATCACTGGATTCCTAGTTACCGCAAGATGAGTTAGTAAATATTTGCTAATGTAAATTTTAGGCCTGCTTACTCAAATAGAGGTCTAATTACACGGAAGGTAGGTTTAATAACATGTATAGGCCTAGTATCAAGTATAGACCTATTAACAAGTAAAGGCCTAACACCAATTTAGGCCTAATCACACCAATATGAGCCTAATCATAGCAATGCAGGCCTATAATCTCATAAATGTAGGCCTAATCACACCAATATAGGCCTAATATATGTCTAATACACTAATACATGCCTAATCATACAAATACAGGCCTAATCACACAAATATACCTAATCACACAAACATCGGCTTAACCACACAAACATCGGCTTGATCACCAGGCCTTCCAGTTGTCCTAATTTTCCTACCTTTTTAAAGTAAATGTCCTACTTTTGCGAAATGTCGTATTTTTCTACTTAGAAATATTGCACTTTTGCAACTTAAAAATTGAAACTTATTCTATGCTGAAGTATGTAAAGTTCAGTACAAAATGAAATGCTTTCTGAACTAAAAGGCAAGCAAATCAGATTGTTACAAGAGGATTTTGCTGTAACCTATAGTGAAGGTTTCTTCTGCCTTTCCGATAATGCGATTCTGATAGGCTGCTGGGTGCTGGTGAATTCTTCGGTCATTTTCTGACGCTTTTCCACAAACAACCTCCTTTGGCGCTCATAGTTCATACGGAAAAATAAATGATCTTGTATTCAAAAAATTCTAAAGCGATTTGAGAAATCAGCAGTCCACTGGAGAGCGTTCAGGTATAGTGACCTCGTGGCAATAAATTTAAGCCAAGAAAGTCTCTTTCCAAATGGAAACCTGGGAAGTGATTTGAAAACAAAAACGACATTTTTCAAAAAGGTGAGCGACTTGGGGGACCGTTTAACTGTCTGTAAGAACGCTTGCTGCTTCTTCACGGCTGCATGCATGAGAATGGCACAGACGTTGCCTTTCCACGTGTGTAAAACAATCATAGGTTCCTACTGTGTTAGTTATACGTGACGGTATTACCAAGTAGTTCGCCCAGATTAGAGCTTTAAATAACGCAGTCACTCCGTACCTTTATCGAGACGTTTCGAGAGCATTCTCGCAGCGTCGTCAACTCAAGATAGTTTCTGTTGCAATAAAGCGTTGAATTTTGAGCATCCTTCAACAGCAGGTGCATGCGTGTGACGGGCTCCGGAGAGGAAAAAAAACATGGCCGACCCTTGGCTTAGGGCGCGTGGAGTGTTTTGTTAGGTCCGTAATTCAGCGTAACGGCTCGAGTATGGGGCTTTGGGCGGGGGAGGGGATTTAGGGGGACGAGGGGGGGTCTTTCCTCTGTCTCTCCTATTAGCTTTTCCATCCACGTCTCCGGTGGCATTATCAGTGTCACATGAGCTTGAGCATCGTTGCTAGGCAGGTGAGCCAAGATGGGTTCCACCTACGAGAAAGTGGGTGGGTGGCGGGTGTTGGTGATCCGGGGGGGCGGGGGGGGTGTAAGAAAGAGAAGGAGGGTTACGTGAGACGTGGTGTGTTTCCGATCTGCGCTCCCTCTTGGCCCTGGTCGTATTTTTTGCCGGCCTGTGCCCGATTGTCGTTTATGATGCAAGCAAGCTACACCAGGTGCAGGCGCTTCTTTCTCAAGAGCCTGCAGGATTGCGCGCCGTGGCCCAAAAAGTGTCACTTGCTTGGTGAGAGGTGGGGGTGGGGTGGGAGTTGGGGTGGGAGAGAGTGAGGTTGATAGAATGTACAGGCTGTTGGTGTTGCACTGTTTTTCTTTTTTTTTTTTTCCATTCAGGCACGTTCGCATGTAACGTGTTGGTATATAACGTTGGCGTTTAGTAGGGTCATAGACTCGGGAGGGTGTCGCCGGCCAAGGAGTGAGAGGATGCCTAAATGTGTTCGGGGGTGATACGGAAAGATCGTAAAAAAAAAAGAGGGGGAGCCGTACTTCGTCTGACGTGTATTTTCTTTATGGTTTTGCGTTCGCCCCATGTTTGAAGACTGATTACATAATTTTGTCCCTCCAAATATCGGAGGCGGGGCATTGTGAGGTTGGGGACGGTAGGCGATCTAGATAAAAAATCACCATGTTATCACTTAACCTATTCAAAGACAACAGCAAGGGCTCATGAGGATAGGTATTATCAGGAAGTTTTTCACCGTACAGCAGTACGTTTGCCTCTCTCAGATGGTGCCACGTATTAGACCTATTTTTGCGTTATTAGTCCTATATTAGTGTGATAGGCCTTTACTATTGTGATAAAGGCCTGTATATACTATACCACGCGCCATGGCTGTTTGCTGTGACGTGCATATCACGTGACTGGGCTAGTCCAATCAGACGGCCAAACAGGCGTTCTCGTTCGTCAATGGCTAACTCATGGTGACGTCACAACAAACAGCCATTGCGCATGGTTTAGTGACTGTAATCAGGCCTACAGTCGTGCGAATAGGCTTGTATTAGTGCGATTAGGCTTGTATTAGTGCGATTAGGCTTGTATTAGTGCGATTAGGCTTATATTCGTGTGATTAGGCCTATGTTAGTGTGATTTGGCCTACAATTTGCTTCAATGAATATTTACTAAATAATCTTTAGGTACGTCGATTGGACTCACTAGGTTCAGTTTGCGAAGTCCTTTTTTTCCCCCTTGAGAATGGACCAATAAAAATCACGAGGTGTCCTCTAGATGTCTGTCCTAACAATTCTCTCTCACCATGTTTATATGGACGGTTCCATCATAGATTAGAAAGGATATCGCATCTTATCTCTTCCTAAACTACGCTGCCCCTGGCGTACAGTTGCGGCTACTAAAGCCTCTGCTAATGCTTTGCGTGAGAAGCAGCAAGAAGGCAAAGCAATGGGAGAGATATATTGAGGCCGTAACTACCACCAGGACCCCGTGTAGGATTGGAAGAGATGAGATGCTGTATCTATAGTTATAGTTACCTGTTCACGCTTGATAATATATACAATATAAAGTTAAACGCTGGTTAAAGTTGTAATGTAAATTAGCCAAAAGGTGAACAAATAACAACAATCACTCACGACGTTTCGGGTACAAATGTCCCCCCTTATCAAGTGATGATTACTTCGTTCACGGCATCGTAAAGACTAAGGCTATACCGAGCAGTTAGGTTCATTTAACCGAGCCGAGCGGCACGGTTCATGTCTTGTCTTAGCACGCGACCCTGGGGCCGATGGACCTTGGACGCGAGCTTCATTCTGGCGGCTCTCAATTCCAGTCAATGATTACTAGTCAGGCGTGAACGGCTACCACAAAATTCAATCAAGGAACTAAATTTGCAGGTAATTCGTGCAGATCCACTCCCCCCCCCACCCCCGGAACATTCGCTTCCGTATTACACTTGGTAACAGCAGCACTCTTTTGGTAACACAAGGCTGTTTTAGTGAAAAGATTTGTTTTTCAAAGCCAGTTTGGTATTTAGGAAGTGCTTATTAATAAAGCTGCTAGGTTCTGCTCGGCAGCAGCACTGATGGGCTCGGTTCTGCTCGGTGTACCAGGCATTTTATGAGCGCTCGGCTCGGGATCTGCTCGGCAGGGAAAAATGTGCTCGAACATACAAATACACGAAAAAAAACTGACGACCCAAGATTTTCCAAGTCCAACTTTTCTAGTTAGCACCCCCCAGAACCAGGAGTGGACAGAAATCTTCCAGTTTCATTAGATTTGAGTTCTGTCCTATCCTAGTTTTGAGGGGTGCTAACTAGAAAAGTTGGACTTGGAAAATCTTGGGTCGTCATTTTTTTTGTGGACCACCCTGTACATAAAATATCAAAACAAGAATGATAATAATCGTAGCTCGAGGCTTCGGGAATTTGTAGTAATCTGAGCCCTTCTTTCTGTTCACGAAGATTTACTTACTTTCCGAGAGGGGGAGCAACGACCTTTTTGAAGAAAACTCTTGGGTTTCAGTCGTCTCGTTTTTCCCAAGCATCCCTTGGTTTTTTTTTAAACTTAAAACCAAGGGTCTTAAGTTGCAATGTCTTCTGCCATGTTTTCTACCTAGTTGCCGCTACTCTTTTCCTCCCTCCCTCCCACCCCCCCCCCCCCCCTCCCTTCCCCTTTTTCTCTTTTAGCGTATTGTTGGCCGTTTTATTTACGAATTGATGTCCCCTACCTCGCTGTGCAACTCTCCTCTTTTTTTCCCCCCCGGAGTGTGGAAAGGCGTTGCGCGCTACTCCCTAAGTGCTGACACTTTAAAAATAGTTTGGAGCCGTCGGAAATGGTTTATTTAAAGTAGGGGCGAATTTGTAACACGGTCTTCCCAGCCCTTTACTCCAAGCTCCTTTACTGGTTGGTGGGGTTGGGGGGGGGGGGGGAGATTAGCAGGGCTTCATCCAAGGATCGAATGGTGCTTGAGTTAATATGTGGATATAAGCTTTTTACACCTGCTACGGGTCGTTGATGTAGTTTGTTAACATTATATCATATGCGGACACTTTAATTAGGCATTTTGTATGCTGTTTTTTTTTTTTTATTTATAATAATAATAATAATGAATTTAACCACAGGAGTGGTTGGGAGCTAGCAGGGTTTAGAAGCCACTTAAACTCGCCCCAGTAACTCGTGGAAGGATTGTACAATTTAAAACGTAAATCATGGTTTGAAAACAAAATTAGGCCTCTTCAGAAATTTTCGGGAGACAAGCCCCACCCAATAAAAATTTAAAACGGTCGACTGAGCGCGCCTGTAGAGCTTCCTCTGAGAGGGCATTCCAAGCTCGGATTACCCTTACCCAAAAAAAGCCCTTCCGGCAATCCAGCCTCGCAGGCTGAATGGCCAATTTATGCGAATGACCTCTAGTGGCCGAATACGGGCATGGGTCGAAAAATGGACGCCACGCACAATTTTGAAGGTCAGAATGCGATCCGCATGCAGCCTGCGTAATTGAAGAGACTCAAGTCCAACACGGGGCAACCTGGTGTCACAAGAAAGCGTCCGCATTCCAGGTAATTTTTTAGTAAATGTACGCTGGACAGATTCCAGCTTGTCAATGTCACCTAACAGTGATGGTTATGTGAGCGAGATTTACTGAGCTGCCCTTCCGTACCCAGGAAAGCTCAAGTGGATATTTTTTTTCCCTTGGATATACAGTCACCAGCATAACCCCTAGGGGCAATTATGTGAACTAGTTCCAGCAAGTTTGTTTATACAGGAAGTATTACTCCTGTTCTTTCCTACACTTTAACCCCCCCAGTTTTGTTGTACTTGGGCTTTACTACAGTACCGGCCAGCTCTTGAAGAAAACCTGGATTGGACAATATAGCCACCGAAAACGCCGCTGGTGCGATTGATTTGTCTTGTTGCCGCTTTATGTCAACCGAGGGTGATGCCTTCATTACAAAAGAATGCTGCCACTCTTCCTTGAAACATTTTCTGGATAAACGAATATGTCGCAATTTACTGAAGATCTATCTGCAGTGGAGAAATTTAATAGCTTTTTGGCAAAAAGCTTTTCGGAAATTTATTTATGTGTACGGTTAAGCTATTTTGTGGGTGATTACTGTGATTAAGTTAGTGAATCATTGATTTTTTTGTCGTTGCCGATATTTAGCAGCAGATTACGGACTCACCGTACGAAAATTCGCCGTTGCTATTTGCTTGGCCAATTCTCGTACAGACTCGAAGAAGTGAAAAAGCGTAGAAACGAGCAACCATTCCCCCCCCCCCCCCAAATTTCCCCGTGTGCCGCTCATGTCTGAAATGATAGATTTATTCGAGTTTACACCATTGTAAAGCATCATCCATGCTGTAAAACGTGTACCACGTTGTTCTGGTATCTTTTGGTGCCTTGATTTTTTTCCGGAAAAATAATTTATTTTCGTTATATTCGGATATGGGTTTATTAGCAATAGCGGCTTGTTTCCATTCCTATTATAACCACTAAACGTTTGTGGTATATCTAGGAGGCATCCTGCATTTCAATGCTGTTGCATAGTGACGGTTTTCGAATGAACTGTGTTTCAGTGAGTGTCGTAATAAATAGATACAAATCGCTGGAAATAATACTAAGGAAAATCGGAAACAAGCCAACAGCGAAAAACATACACTAGAAATAACGTAGTTCAGTAAGCCACCTCATTTGCCAGTTGAGGATTTGGCCATAGCGACTAAGGCGCTATGCAAGTGATCTGGGGGCGAACTGGGTAGCCGGTTCGAATCCGGGTCATGCCACTCCGACGAAACTTAAGTGCATAAAGGTGGCTTACTGAACTACGTTATTTCTAGTGTATGTTTTTCGCTGTTGGCTTGTTTCCGATTTTCCTCAGTGAGTGTAGGACATGATTGGTAGTTTTTTTTACCGATTTTTCAGCGCCTTGGTTTAGTAACTTTCGGCATCACAAATCACCACGTTGTTTCAACACTCTTTTTTTCCTCCCACTTTCTTTCTTTTCCCCCTCTTTCTCGAGCAGTTTTTTTTTTCTTTAAATAAATAGCGCTGGTTGTAGCTCCGGCTTCCAAAGAAATTACCGTCAATTGTTTGTTGCAGTCTTCCCTTACGATGAATTTGCATTCATTACAATGTGGTGTGAGGGTGTTTGTAACGATGTTTTTTTTTCTTCTTTTTATTTTTTAGTTTTTTTTTTTTACATTCCTTCGCTTTTCACTTTCTCTCCTCTCCACGCGCCCCGGAGCTATTTTTTCCCCCCGTCCCTTCCCCGATCTATCCATTCCTTTCCCCACCACAAAAGAATTCCTAATTAACCATAAGGGATTAAAGACGCCTTAAAAACAATGTGCGAACATTGGTATTCCAGACTTGGTTGATGCCTTCCTGTTGGGGGAGGTGGGGCGGGGAGCGGAGGGAAGGAGAACCCCTTTTCTCCCCAACATGGCCGTGCCGCCACCGTGGCTGATGGTACGTCTTGGTTCGTTTTCGTCGAGTTTTGGATGGTGTAGGCTTCGAATTATGGGCCTGGTTATAGCTTTGCCACATTGGTAGGGTTTGGTGAGGAAAGCCGAAGATTGGAACCATTACCGCAATGTGGTGCCAAGTCGTCGAGAATGGTCGTTACGCATTATGACCGTAAAACCCGGTACGGCAGGCAGAGGAAAGCGGAACCCACCCACGTCGTCGTGCAGGGTTAAAAAAAACAAAAAAACGAACGGGATCTTTTTCTTATTCCGTCGCCCGTTCACGTTTTCACCTTTGATTTTTTTTTCTTTACACATCGTTAAGCGTTTGTGCTTGTTTTTCCGACCTTGCAACCCATTGCGTTGGCTTTGGCGCCCCTTTTTTTTTTTGTTAATGATCGGTGGCTGGTTTTCGGATTGGAATTGGGTTTTATTTGTTATTTTGCGTGATTTTGGTTTGAATTCGTCAGGCAGTCACCTGAACTTTTTAGCTAAAACTCGTACAAAACTTACTGCTCCCGTATTTACTTACTGCAAAAAATGAAAAGAGCAAGGTAACATTTTGGGCTTAATTGTGGCTTTGGTCAGTCAACCAATCACCGATTGGTAATTCGAACTCGTAGGGATCGACCGATACAGAAAAATACCGATCCGATCTGATCCGATCCGATCCGATACAGATTTCCCCCCACACGCCGATCTGACACAGATACCGATACCGATTTTTTTTTAAAGTCAGAAAGCTAAAAACCTTGTCAACGTCCTGCACGATGAATTAAAATTTCACCTTTAAGTTCTTACAATTTTTGGGTAGAATTTTCGTACTGATTAAAATTACGTGATGGCTTTCGGGTGACAAATAATTGCGGGGAAGTGGGACATTTTTCAATTACTTTATTAATTTTGCAAAAATGTATCTGATTACATTCATTCTTTGTTTTGTTTTAGTTTTTTTTTTTTTAAGTAAAAAAGAAGGCTTGTTGTAAAGCAGTTGTAACCGGCGGTATGCTGATTTTTGCTACTATGCTGATTAAATATCAACACGATGCTGGCATCCCCTTTAGCAGAATGGTCGTGAGCGAACACCTGCTTCCTCGCATGCACGAAAGCTTTACAGCGAAGCATCCCACACGAATCGGGGGTTGCTTTTATGCCGCTGAGTCATTGCCAGAAGAAAACAGCGAGTCGCTTACATTACGACGGGAGTGTAATGGATACGAACGCTAGTAATAGTCGCCACCAACGTATCCAGTTTCAACGTAGTACGCTACGCACGTGCGAGTTTTCGCATTGTACGGCTACAGATTTGTATTTCGATCCCAATTAGAATGAGTCGTTTTCTTTTCTGCCTTCCACTTAAGCCTTTTTTTTGTATGAGATGTAAAACGTTTGGTTGAAAAATGGGTTTCACAAATGAAGAAATCGAAGTAGCCAACCGAAATTTTTTCTTCTTAGGCCACGTAAAATAAATAAAATATTTCTCACGGCAAGTAATTTCCTAAAGAACATGAGGCATGCAGATTATATTTTTACTTACTGAAAATGATGACGCAGGGTGATGGTATTTTTTCTTTTTACAAACACGAAAACGCTCAGCCAAACCTTTCAAAGTCAATAAATACCAGATCATAATTTGCTAATTCACTTATATTTGTACAATTTCAATTAGTTTAATCAGTCATATAGTAGGCGTATAAAAATGATGGCTGAAAAAAAAATTTAATTTTTTATTAGCTTTAGCAAAGAGCTGATAGAAAGGAATGCAATGGATTTATTTTCATTTTATATTATCTAATCTCTCTCTTCTCTCCCTAAGCTCTGCGTTGGTCACCTTCTCCCTCTCCCCCCTCCCTCAAATAAAAAACGGTGTCGAGTAAATTTGTGGTGTCACTTGCCGGTGTAGACTAAGTAAAACTCTTAATCTCCATCTTTACTTGCCAGTGTCGCACGAGCATGATTTTTTTTTTAAATCTGGGAAAAAAAACAAAATGCGGCCCATTTTCTAGGATGTGGCGGTGACTGAAACGTTTATTTTTAATTGTATGGCCTTACTGTTTATAATTCTTTTTTATGAACAGGACGGAAAGCCAAGTGGGCTCGAAAAGTGAATGATTAATAAATACAGATGCAAAACTATATACGTTGCCTTTTTGGACTTAAATGTCAGACTGCCTGAGCGGGAGTTGAACCCACGACCCTTGAGACCAGAGGCCGGAGTCCTACCGCTCTGCCATATTGACACAGCCTACTGATATGGACTGTCAATATGGCTGAGCAGTACGAGTCCGGCATTTGGTCTCAAAAGGTCGTGGGTTCAATTCTCCCTCAAGCATTCTGACATTATAAAGTCCAAAAGGAAAAGAAGATAAAATTCCTAGCTGAAATATTTTCGAAGGTTTTTTTTTCGGTTATTGGGTTGGGGTTAGCGGAAGCCAATTTTTGTAGCGGCAGTAAAGGAGCCCGACATATAAGGCGAGTAACTCTGAGCACTACGTTAACAACTCAGAAGCCTTTTGCCATGATACACCTTAGTGAAAATCATTTTAGAGTGAAGAATGCAGAAAATAATTACAAATGATAAAAAAATTACCAATACTGCCAACTGCATACGTTTAATATTACGAAGAACTGTTCGCGAATTTGAATTAATTAATTAGGATTTAAATTATCCGTGAAAATACCACATCAGCAAACCCAACGTTCATGCGGAACAACATCACGGAATCTTAGTTTTATACCCTATCGATTTTTTTCTGCTTTTAACGTGGTTATGCCCCCCCCCCCCCTTATTCTCCATTTTCTCTTCCCCCTTTCTCAACAGGATATACCCTACACGGAATACCCATCGAACCAACTGGGGTTGTCGCACACAAAAAAAATACCCCTCCATCCTTTGTTCCGCCCCCCCCCCCCTCTGGCTCCCCCTTCGTTTTTCTATTTCCTCCTCTTTCTCCGTTTTCAGTTCAACTCGACGACTAGTATTGGTTTCACGTCACCATCTTCCTACGTCCTAGCGCGTGCGGCAAGCAGCCTCCCAAAAGTTGTTCCCTCCCCTCCCCCCACCCTTTTCCTCTCTCTGTGCTAACCTATTATAAGATTTTTTTTCTTTTTTTTTTTGTGTGTGGCTACTACCTTTTCTTTGCTACCTCTTTTGGCTTCCTCCTCGTAGCTCCAACTCTGGGCCATATATTTCCGTTGAATCTTGCTGGAGAATAGAAACTGGCACAGGAACGGAAAGTGACTCTGGTACTTGGGGGGAGGGGGTGGAATTTAGAATCGGCGTCGACGACGGAGTTGCAGATAGGCTTGCTTTTGAGTTTTTGAACGCCCTCGGTCTCAACGTACCGCGCGCGCGCGCGTGCGAATATGACAGAATGTCGGAGATCTAGATATATGTATATACATAACCTGTATACATTCCTCCCCCCCCCCCTCCCCTCACCACCAACCCCCCTTCCTATTTTTCCTTCCTATTCTTCCCCTTTTTTTCCCCGTTCTGTCAAAGGTAGCGCACGGTTTCTATTTTACCAGCCAGTTCATAACGTTTGTCGCCCACCCTCCCCTTTACCTTAAAATGGATCCATCTTCCTTTATGGTTCTCCCCTTGCCCTTTTGTAATGTATTATATAGGAAGGGCTTCCAGCCCTGCTTGTTGATTTTCTTTTTTCGGTTTTTTTTTTCTCCGTTGGCTTGCACATTTCTGCGCAAACTCGATCGAAAATAGCGTGACGTCTCTCTGTCTGGAAGACCTTTGTCAACTCCTTTCCCCCCCCCCCCCCCCCCCCCCCCCCAGCCACCCTCTTACCATAAAGATAAGGCAATCCCTTCCGAATCCCCAACATCTGTGTGAATATGTGTAAACTTTCGAAGAGTAA
>JAHWFP010156200.1:0-31583 GCA_023313725.1 Lithobius niger
GCACTATAGTGACACGTAATAGTATCAAATAATACATCGAAGGAGCCAGAGGTCTCCCTTCCCTGAAAACTTTGAATTCCCTTTTTTTTTTTATTTCACAAAAAAAGCTATACGCAACGGTTTTCAGTTGTGATTGTGCTGACGCGCGATGCGAAATAGACCAATGGAGCTTCTCATCAATTGCTTGATGTCTGTCTGTCTGTGTCCCCGATAACGTTTGAACTCGTCTATAATTTTAGAATATTTCACGTGCATTCTGCTTGCCCTATTCACTGATTTACACTTCATAACTCAATCAATTAGGGTGAATGGTGAATGGGTGAATGGCACTGTCACTGATTAAAAGTAGGCAGAATCTGGCAACATCTAGCTCTATCTAGTACTATCTAGCACTTGCTTGCACCAAACGAAGGAATGCACAGCGGTATTTCTTTTAACGAAACAAAGTGTTTGTTCGCCCAATTTTGGAGTATGCTAGTCCTGTTTGGTCTCCGCACCTTGTTGGGGATATTGATAAAGTTGAATCTGTTCAAAGGGAGTTCACTAAGGCTTTACAGGGACTTCGTGACAAATCCTACGCTGACCGCCTCAAGTTTATTAAATCGGAAACCTTAGAACTACGCAGGTTACATGCTGATCTCTGTTTAACATAGTCTTGTCAGTGATCTTGTGGATGTGGGGGATGTGGATGTGGATCTTGAGGATGTGGGGGTGGATCAGTTAGCCGAACTAGAGGTCATCCATTTTAATTGGTTGTTCCCCATTGTAAAAGTGACTAGCGAAAATTTTTCTTTGCCGTGCGTGTCATTGGTGTGTCGAATGCCCTGCCCAAGAGCGTTGTGTTGGAGCAGTCTCTTTCTGTCTTCAGGATGCGTCTAAAGCGCTGTAATTTAACAAACTTCCTTCAGAGGGGCTATTCTTAATTAACTCAACTTTCCTTTCTGTACATTCTGGCATTGCAGAAGCGGTCTCCGGCTCCTGATCTGTCATTATTGTCCTTCTCGGTCAGTAGTATTTTTTATTATTTATTTATTTATTATTACTATTATTTAAACAAGCCACGACTTCCTTAACTACTGAGTGAAAACTTGGTCCGTTCTCGAGAAGCTGGGAGCAAGCTGTAAATATTAGCGATATCACTGCAGCTAGATGGCGCCGAGGTATTTTCGTTCGCTTTTCAATCGGTGATAGTGCCACTTTAATCGGACATGAAATATCCAGGGAAATTATTCAAAAACAATTAATGTTAAACAATTGCAAGACTTGACATAGTATGAAATGGATACTACTAGCAAGTTTATTTACTTTCAATTAATGTTTCACGAGGATGGCTCAAACAACACATGCCAACCTTATGAGTTTTCACGGCCTTTTTGTAATAAAGTGGCATAATTGCAGAAGGAGGTCTATAACTTGATTTTTGAAACTGTTGTCTATACTGTCGTCCGGGCGATTTCTTTCGATTGCTCATCAGATCGGGACCAAACTTGGTTCGCACCATGAGTATTGCTGAAATTTTTAGCCTTTTTCTGAACACGGAAACATGGTATTCATAATGTATTGCCATGCCATAGTGACCTGGGCCACTAGCGTCAAACGAAAAAGCTACGACCAGGGTAGATTAGAACTGGTAGTGACGCTTTTTTGGAAACGTGGAATAAAATAATAACTGTTTCCATCAACGGCACCAGAAGGAAGCACTTGTTAGGTTCTCGTAGAAGGCGAAAGTTGAAATAAAAAATGGCGGCATCCTTGCCATGGTAACCATGGTAATAGTGACAATACCTGCGGAAATTAACGAAATACTCGTTGAGTGGGCAACATCCGAAGTTGAAGAACTTATTCTGTGTTCGATTCAAACTGTATATAGTTCATTACAATTAAGATAAACCATGGAAGAAGATTCATCCTGAACGGCCGATAAGCACGCTTCTCGGACGCTCGGAACACAAAACCATGCGTTATACGTAGCTCCACTTGTAACAACAACCCGTTTTAAAACTGAATGTTGGATTTAACAACTAAAACTTGATCCTCCAGTTCTGATCTTTCTTAAAATTAATTTTAACAGCCTAATCTGAATTATGATATGTCTTAAGCGATTTTAATTTAGTATTCTTAACGTGATCAATTTGTTTTAGTGACGCTAAATAGTTTTGATCCCCATGATGCTTTCCCCTTCCTGTTACTTCACGACACCACCCTCTGGTGGTAAATCGTTGAAAGCAGGCACTAGTTGCATCCAAATGTTTATTGTTGTGAGAGAAAGAGTAGCACTACCTATATATTCTACCCTAGCTACGACGTTGGATTTATTTTAAGTTTCAGTTTCGATTTCTTGACCCAAATGAACCGTGTGCGAAAAATCTACCATGAAAGTACAGTAAGTATGTGAAGTGTAAATACAACTTACGTAAGGATCCAGAAGACGTTCTAAGCGATTCAACAGCAGCCACCAATTTGAGTGCGTGTTCGATTCGTGTGCGACGAAATGACGACACACTGAATTTTGGTCAGGATACGATATAAGCTGGGCATGCTCCTAGTAAAGGTTTGCGCAACTGAAATCACACTTGTAAATGTCATCCTCATGGCCGGCCATCAGTCTGGAATGAAACATAGTATGTTAAAATCATATATTTGATGTCGTTAAAATTGTACGCGAGGCAATGTGACAGCTTTAAAAAGGTAATTATAATAGATTTTAACGCCGCACCAAATCTTTCAGAAATACAAATATTGTTTTGAAAATCGCAGCCAGTTTTCAATAGGCACCGCGTGCTATCCCCAAAGTACTCGCCGAACATGGCCAAACGTACCTCTGTTGCATCTCGTGACTGCAACATTTGTAACACGCTATACACCTATGGTAAGCGCCACTACGCGGTGCGCCTTGCAGTTACATGCTCTGCTTGTGCACTTTCCCAATAATCGCCTAAATGCGGGTATTGGCAGAGCGCCAACAGCCGGGTAGCGAGCCTGCTCCACTATTCAACCATTTGGAACCGGCTTGCACCTGTTAGCCTATCACGTGACGGGATTCCTGCAGGGGATTACCCCTCGCTGGCGAGTATAAAACGAGGCCCGCTTTTTAAAGTTCACTTGTCTACAACCAGCAGGGTGCATGCTTTGTCGGATTTCCTCAACTATTCACGATTCCTGATTTACTATGGTGAGTGTTAGAAATAAATTCGAAAATTTGTAATTTCTCCCGCAATAATTGTTCGATATACAGCAAATTTTGACTCGGCAATACTAATTGGGGTATCAAGCGTTGTGCCAAACTTCATTCCAATCCGATCTTCCGTTTGGGCTCCACCCAGACTAAAAATGTGCAACCAACCAACCAACCAATGGACCAACCAACATTTTGCAATTTGGTGTCCGTTATAGGCTACGCTTCGCTCTCGCTTGCTCCGCCAATTATGAAAGGCAAAATGAAACATCTGAAAAATGCGTGTGTTTAAACTGTAGTCAGCTTAACACACTTTGATGACAAAAAACAGCATCTGGTGGCAAGAAATGGTGCTGCAATTGGTAAATCCCAGGCCAACTGAGATAGTAGCTGCGTTCCTCGCACCACTCCAGGCCGGTTAGCTTTCTTCTCTTCCGGTGTTAGTTAGTGACAGACACGCCAGGAACCGTTCAGTCTGGTGCCGTACACCACGAGACCCGACGGGGATTGGTATATGAACAAAGTGAATGCGGGGAAAATCGTAGTTCACTCAGCTATACATGTTAAAATTTAAACATAGGAAGAATAACAAAGCCTAACAAATAACAAAAGCTTTTCGTCGATTGGCGATGGTAAACTGATGGTTCACATCTGGAAACATTTCTACTAAGGTTTGGGCGTTTAAAGCTTTTGTGTGTCTATTGCCGGAGTACGCCACACCTGTGTGGTCACCATACCTCCTTTAGGATATTGCTCAAATCAAGTCCGTTCAGCGAAAATTCACGAAAGGAGGCCCAGGTTTTCGTAACTTAAACACTATTTAAAGACTCAAGAGATCAGACGGCATGAGACCAATCCCTTTTGGTTTTCGTGCCGTACGGAACTGGACGGCTCCAAGCGTGCCTGTCACTAACTAATACCGAAAGAGCACAAAGCTGACCGGCCCCGATTGAAGCGAGGAACGCAGCTACAATCTCAGTTGGTCTTGGGTAAATTACAATAACTGCTTTCTTTTTATTGGGTAAAATACTGCACGCAACGGGTTGTTCTTTATGCATTTAAGAGTTACAAATTTGGTCTGTTATTGTATTAGACAAGAAAAAAACCTTACTTTCCTTCTAATGTCGACGTATTTATTTATACTTCTAATCTGTTTATCTTTTCAAGTCGTCCTTAAAGGAACCGAAACAGTAAGACAAGACTGAAAAAATTCATTTAGCCGTACACTAGCAGCAGAGGGACCCCCACTACCACTTTCACGAATCGAACAAAACAAAAAAAAAGCTGATAAAAAAACGAGAGAAGAAGACATAGAAAGTCGGAAAAGCTTTGAAAGGAAAGTTTAACCAGCGTAACATCAAACAGACCTATTTCTATCAAGTTGCACAAACAAGACCAAATCGATGTCTTCAGCACCGGAATGAGGGGACCAGACAGACACACACACACACACACACACACCCACGCGCTCGCAAGCCTTTACCCGAAACCGACTCAGAAAATTCAACGACAAAAGAAAAACTCTAGGGAAATAAGGTAATACGAACGACGAATGGGTACAGTTGTTTTACATTTAGCTTACAGAAATTGACGGAAAGAAGTATTTTTTTTAAGTAAGGGCGGATTTATGCAACGAAGCCTTCTCGCTCGCCGAATGCTATTTGGTAGGCAGCCGTTATTTATTTAGGTTTAGTTTCGGTTTCAACTAAACGAAAGGGGCAATACATATACAATGAAATGTATTACAAATAACAACAAGGATACAACAAAGTACAACAGTGATTTTTAACCATTACTAAAGTGTCCGCGGCCTATCTTGAGTTCCCCCCGGAACGACACAGATAATCAATTGTATGTTTTTGGTAGCAGAGTGCCTTGTTGATATCCAAGATGGTTACAAAATTAATGGCGGCCGTCGACTAAAGCCGCCCCTTCCAGGAAGACGTAGCCGCTCATAAATATCTGCCGGACTCAAGACAGGCCGCGGACACTATAAAACATTGTTGTTTCGTCTCGCTATTTCCAAAATTTGCTATTCTTGCACAAAGAACAGCTTCTAGCAGTGATCAGACGACGATAGAATAAATAGCTGCTCGCAGCGAGAGTTCTAAATGCAACATGGCGTCCATTTCGGGGAAATCGAATCGAAAACAAACCATCGAATGCTGCTGCATTCACAGATCAGTCTGTAGTGTTGTACTGCAGTAAGACTTGTTTTCTTGTGCATAAATCAACGCTGTCATATCGCATGCATCGTACTTCGTGTCGTGAGGAATACAGCGTCCGCGTCGTTGTCATTGGTTACTACGTATAGATAACTCGAAAGCCGCATGCTCCGAAAAAGGCGAGAAGCAGCCAGCAGATTTAGTACTAACCAAATAAAAGCTGGTGAGCGAGAAAATTGTCGTTTCCCTAGAAGCACGTTTACGCAACCACTCGCTTTTACATGCCGGCGGTTTTATGTCTGCCGCCTCGCAACGAAAACAGCAAAAAACGTGAGTTCAGAAGCGTTCGGGAAAATTGTTTCGTCATGAGGAATTTTTTATATTATTGGCACGGATTATAAGACTGCAAGTATTAACTCAAACGTTGTCGGATTTAGCTAATCCATTTACCGTTGTTACCATGGCAATGTCACCTTTGCCATCGCGATTGAGTTCTAGCTGCGAGAATGCAAAGGCGAGTCGCTGAGTAAACGCGCCCTAGCAAGGCTGAAACGTGAGCGTTGTGGGAGTTGATGGGAACTTGAGCCAGAGCAGCGCAATTATGTACAGCCAAGGACTAGTGCCATAACTTTGTCATACTAGCTCGATGCTTTCACCACAGGACCATTTTTGCGACGTTGTTACGGCATTGTTGTATTGCGGCGATAGAAGTTGCTGTAGTGACGTAGGGCCTTAGGGCTTCGGGCAGATGACCAGGAGTGGTTAACGCTCGTTAAACCCTTTTTTAGAAGTTGCTGTATTTGAGTACCCAATGTGTTGGCGGCATGTTGTATTCCTATGTTTAGTTCTATAAGATAGCAAGTAAAGGGACCGGTAATTATTTATCGCCGCCAGGGGAAGGGGGGGGGGGCGGGGGCGGGGGCGGAGGAAATTTTGGGGGGGGGGGGTCATGAAGTGTTGGGACTCTTCTCTCGAGATGGGGTCATACATTTTTCAGGTCCCGTCAAGACGGGAGGGGGGTGGTCAAAAACACGATGACCAACTGAAGAAAAAGTTCATTTTTGAACCTCAAAAATGGCACTTTTAGCAGTCAAAATTTCTAAACACGACTCAGCTTTAGCAGACCCCTCCCCATGATGTTACAAGGTTTTGAAGCTATTAGTATCATTTCTGCAAGTCTAGTTTAAAAAAAAAAACTTTGTAGAAAAGCATTGGCACCGGTTTTCTTGGCTTCTTCGGTCTTTCAGATGCTGACTATCTTACGGGTGTGGGTATACAAGCAAACAGTGTGTGTATCAGACTTATTGCTCGACAAGAGATGGGTGCATGTAAGGAATATTTTATAAAACATTTTTAATCCAACATGTCTTTTCGTTAAAAACGAGACACGTGTCCTTACAACTAATGGTAACTGTAGGGGTGGGGTGCTTGCTGCTTACTCAGTTTGGTTACAGCACTTATTTTGGCTACAGGAATCATCTGCAGACGGTCTCAATGGGTATACGAAAAGCACATTTTTTTTGGGCGGGGGGGGGGTCACATTATTTCGGACTTTGACTGAGGGGGTCATAATTTTTTTTCAGGGTCTCGAAGGGGTGGAGGATCATCGAAAAAAATTTGGTAGTCTCATTTTCATTTCCTCCGCCTCCCCTTCCCCCCGGGCCATAAATAATGACCGGTCCCTAAGTTTAGAATAGAGTGTATGGCGTTAGGGCTGATTAGTCTCTATAGTGTCCGCGGCCTATCTTGAGTTCGTCCTAGAACGAATACAGATAATCGATTTTATGTTTTCGATAGCAGAGCACCTTGTTGATATCCTAGATGGTTACAAAAACAATGGCGGCCGTCGATTAAAGCCGCTCCCTCCAGGAAGACGTAGTCGCTCGTGAAATACTTCCAGGACTCAAGACACGCTACGCGCACAATAGTAATAAAACTTGTAGGTTATATCTTAACAGTGTGACATTGTTGTTTGCGGCGGTAATACTCGCAGCGTTTTTAATAAACGGCATTTTTGCTTACGGCGTTATTCGCGCTATTGTCGCAATATGTCCCGCTACGCCGCATACTGCCGCACGGCGTTATTCCCGCTGCGTTTTGACGTGGAACCCGCAGGAGGAATGATGCTTTGTTTCGTCAGGAGGAATTTTTTGTCTTATTGTTACGGATTATAAGCCTGCAAGCACTTTTTCAAACGATGTCGGATTTAGCCATAATTTAGCTGCTCACTTGTCATTTTTAGCTGTTCAAAATATTGTCTCCATTGTGTTGCTTCTTTTAATTGAATGTTTACAGCTAATTTCCGTTTCATTAACAGAAGAGCGCTAATAGTAAACCGTGGCAGACTGATAAAACATTGGACTTTGTTCGAGATTCATCCCTATCTCCCCCCCCCCCCCCCCCCCCCTCCCCCGCCGGACGCCACCACCACCCTACTGCAGTTGTTCGTGATCTCCTCTGAGGCGAAATCCGGCACCTTATCGCTTCATTCCAATCGCCGGCTGCCCAATGAACCAACCACTTCGGAGCTACACAATGAACCAACAAGAATTTAGCGTAAATATCAGGCGAATGGTTTCCTACCAGCCTTTATTCTCAAGTTTTGATAATCTTTCAAAAACATGGGAACCCTTTAACCCTTGCCTTCAACCTTGCTTTCAGCGAATACCGACGTGGATTCCCTTGCACCTACAGTCCAAAAGTAGGACCCGCACCGTTACACGTGACTGCTTGGAACCTCCGGCTGTGTCGCTACGTCTGTAGAATACCACCAACGGGTCTGCACGTGTGGGGGGAACCGAAGACGGCCAATTGGCACCCGACAACCACTTTAAAATCATCTAGATTTTCGAAAGGCACTTGTTCGTGTGCACTTCCGGTTCCGGTGAAGCGGTGGTTGCGTATATACTGATATCCTGCTATTCTGGTAGGTAGGAAGAAGGCTGGAAGGCTTTGTTTCGAGAAGCTGCTAAGTTTCCAAAAAGGGTCGGCCTTTGAAAGTAGTGATATCATTCAACCAGGGAAAGGCCGCTAAGGTTAATCGTATTAGCCAAATTAATCGCACCGACTAATAGTTTGAAAGTTAAATGAAAACTAGAATATTGATACTCGCGGTATAGTAATCTTCAAGTTTTCATTTAAACGTCCAAAGTATTATTCGGTGCGATTAACTTGGCTGATAGGATTAACCTTGGAGGCCTTTCCCTGGTTGAATTATATCACTATTTGCAAAGGCTGACCTTTTTTGGAAACTTGGCGGCTTCTTTTACAGAAAGTTAACGTGTATAAAGGCTCTTTACCCGTACATAACGCGTCCTAGGATCGCCTACGTTTTTTCTGTCCCGAAAATCCAGGAATTATACTAATCACAGTCCCAGATAATGGGTAAATTCACTTAAATATGTGTTCACTTAAATGTGAGCGTTTGGTAAACAAATAATTATGTTTCTTCGTTTATTATTTAAAAAAAAATTGTATATCTGAACTATAGAAAAAAAAGACAAGACAAATTAAAACTAAGTTTTATTTCTCTTCAATCATTTAGAAAATTAACTTGATTATTGTCTCTCTCTCTCTCTCTCTCTCTCCCTTTATCGTTTCCCGTTATTCGTCTCTAAAACCAATATCCGGCGTGAAATTGATCTAGTAGTCTTATTTCCTGTATTCCAAGGTGTTCTATTACCTAATTTGTTGTAGCCTGCGCTTTTAGTGGCGGGTGGTGCTACAAGCGAAGAAAGAAGAAGAAGAAACCCTTTCTTCTCCATAAGATGATACGTAGCAGTGCCCTCGTACTTCTCATTTTGTGTTGATGTCTGCCTGTCCATCATGTTCTGTAACCAATGTCGGACTGGCCAGGTCGACTAGTCGGCGATTGCCGAGGGCCCAAGGTCCACAGGGGCCCCGAGCCAGGGCGCAAGACCTGTAAATGTTTAGGAAGGAAGTGGAAAAAGGAAGTAGGCAGGCCGTACGTGACGCGGTTGTCCATTAGATCTGACTACAGAGAGCAGCAGACGAGCTTCTTGTCGCTGCCAACTTCAATTCACTCTTCGTGTAAAACGGGTAAAAAAAAATAGCATAACCAATTAGAATTAAGCGCAAACCTTTTTTTTTTTTGGCATTGAGTTGTTCGCTGTAACGTTAAGGTATTTTAAAATAATACCTTCTATTATACAAATAATTATACACTATACAGGGCCGTAGTAACTGCATCCTCCCCACCGTCCTAGAAGACGAACTTGGCCATTTCGAGTTATCGAGTTTCAAAATCGGATAAATTTTATACTGCAAATGATTCACGTTTCCATGAATACTGGTTAATTATCATCATTATTCGGTCAGTTTGAAAGTAAAGTATAGGATGCGGGTTTTTTTTTTTTTTCATTAGTTTTCGCAACACATCTGTGTAGCAAACGAGTAACCGAAACGCTGCCCCTGATCGTTTCCGGTCGCTTTCCGGCAGTTTTCTTCCCAACCACGAGACTTTGGAGGAAAGAAAAGTAATTAGTTATCTTTCCTCCAAGCACAAGACTGGTCTCGAAATTAAGAGCAAAAACAATCGTAAGATCCCTTAAATCAAGGGAGAAAAAAAAAAGAAAATGGGAGTATGACGATTTCAAATTTGGAAGCGTTTCTACAATAATACCTCAAATTGTTTTGGTTAAAACTGAGTAAAAGGTTTCATCTCTCGACGTTCCATTTTTTATAAGCATGTTGCTGCTTTAAAATGTGGATTTTTTTTTGCAATAATACCTCTAGGCCTACTTGTCTGTTATGAAACTGAGAAAAAGAACTGTTGAAGCCGGCAGCGACTCGTAGCAACCTGACGTTACCGTGGCAACGTGATTGTGGGCCTAATTTTCATTTTTTAGGCAGTTTTTTACCTTTTTTAACTGCAGTTTTAATCTCGTAAGTAGCAGATAGGCCTAATGAAGAATTTGGTTCGACGGTAAGCCTATTCATTCATGCAGTCAGTCAGGGGCTGACTTTTATTTCTTGTCTTCACGACCACGAAGCCAAATTTCGTCGTCTTCTATTTCACTAGGTGGCGCCACTGAAAAATATAAAGAAATTCCCCTGTCGCCATCTAGTGACACTAATATAGTTAAGCTTTATAGCTTGTTTCCAGGTGCACGAGGGCGTACCAAATTTTTATTCAATAATTAAGGAGTCACGTGGCTGTTGGTAGCGTTTAAAAGTTTTGCTTTGTGCATTCCTTTGCTTCCTGCGAGAGAGAACTCGATAGGCCTAAATGCTGCAATGCTAATTTGGTGGCAACCGGCCTTTAATTTAGTTACGTCGAAGAAGTCGGTTAGCTGTAAAGAAGTAACGATGTTTTAATTTGCCATGTTATTTAACTAACTTTTGACACTGAATTTAACGTTGTAAACCATGGTCCTACCATGGTCCTACCTGATACCGTTGCGAAGTTGAAAAAAGCGACGGACGGACAAAATTGTTGTAATAGTATTCTCAGCCGGTACGGCTGTACAGGCAGACTAAAATGGCGTCCATCTCTCCGAGCAGGTCTTTTAAAAGACCCGCTCAAATAAGGCTTTAGACGCAAAAGCAGGCAGTTGTCAACGTTTGCTGCAAACTTCGTTAGCGTCGCCCTGACAAGTCAGTGTGAGTGGCACTGCAAAGGAACCAGCTGAATTAACAGGCGTTTCAAGAATGCGGCTTCCAAATCAAGAAGGAATCTGCAATCACCCGGCAAGAAGCGTCCGTCCACCTGCGTTGAGATTCAAACTCGGGGGAAAAAATATACGATGAATTCACACTATCGGCAATTAGACAAAACATTCAACCACAACGTAGAAAAGGTACAGTTCCCACATAAAATCGTAGAAGTGAGTCACCGTAAGGGCTCATTTACGTAACGACTTCCCTTTCCAATCTCTCAGCTATAGTCTGTTCCACATTATGTTTGCAGGAAACTGACTGAAGGTTTACACGTTTCTTGCACTACGACTGTAAAAACATGCGGATATCATACTTGTGGACGCTACATAGTTGCCGTTAGACACTACGACCGGGATATTTACGGGTTTTTGCACTCGTAGCGAAAGGAAACGTAGCGTCATACAGTCATTTTTCTGCAAACATAATGTGGAACAGACTATAGAATTTAATAGCGATGGCAATGTTGTCGTTGCCATGGTAACAACACTACCTGGATTAGCAAAATCCGACGTCATTTGAGTCAATGCTTTAAGTCTTGTAATCCGTGACAACAAGATAAAGAATTCCTTCTGAAGAAAATTTTCCCAGTCGCCTCTGAACTCGCATTTTTGACTATTTTAGTTGCGAGTCGACAGATCTAAAACCACCGCCATCTTGGAATTTCAACTGATTTCTAGCTTCTAGCTGCGAGAATGTAAGGGCGAGTCGTTGTGTAAACGCTCCCTATAGACGATGACGGCTATTTGTGAAACTTCGGCCGGATGGCAATGTCGATCATTACGAAAGATTTGGATTTTGAGTTTCGTACGCAAAACCACGAATTCTTGCTTATCGAAAGTGACGATATTGTTCTTTGGCGAAGGCGATACTTAAGAGCATAAAAAGCATCGCGAAGAAAAGAGGACCATTTTTATTTTAATCAAAATTGGATAAATGCAGGACAATCGAACACGAAAGTTTGTCAGGATTTAACAGTTTAGCCTAAGAGCAGCAGGTAAGCATTTCTGAATACCGAATAAATCACAAAATGAAGGGTTAACGGAGGAAACAGTCTACGTTAAAGACTGGCGTTGTGAGAAAACAAGATACTCTAACCTGAGAAAGAAAGAAAATACATCTGCCCCGACTGGAAGTCGAACCCAGAACTTCACCCTTACTATAAGCCGGGCACTCTAACCACTTCACTCTCGGTTGGATACTGGCTACAGACTCCATCCGAGCTAAGCAGCTGTTCAATGTTTCTCAGAGGTGACCTAAAGGCCACAAATATACACAAGAATTGGGAAAGCAAGTTGCTTCTTGGCCTCCACACTAGAATGACACTAGAATTAATGAAGTAATGAAGTAAAGACTTATGGTAGGAGAGCTGGTGGGGGTAGGGGGTGAAGACGATGTGTTAAATGATAAGTGGCTGATTGCATTTAATCCAGTTGATAGGCCGCTCAGAAACACAAACGTTAACGAAACAAACAAGCGGCTACAGCGACTGCCTAGTCGCACCGGACTTCTGTACAGTTCCTCCACTCCAATGTTGAGGCGCACACCTCTATCATACACTACAACAACTACATCTATTATACTAATCTAAAAGCAGTAGCCATCACAATTGCCGGTTAAAAATGTGTTAGCTTTTAGGCCTGTTTTACATTTTAGGCATAATTGTCAGCTTTTAAGCCTAATTTTAACCAGCAGTTTTAATTTCGTAAGTAGCAGCTGACGGAGATATGGATTGTATAGTAAGCCTATTCATTTTTACAACACGGTGCGCCTTCAGGCACATATTTACAGTGTTACAACATAACGCGCAACGTAGCCAATATAGATCAGTGGTAGTAGGGAAGTGACGAGAGAGACGCTGTTGATGAAGACAACAGCGACTCGTAGCAACTTGACGTTGCCATGGTAACATGATTTTAGGCCTAATTATCTTTTTTTAGGCCTAATATTAAAAATGCAGTTTTAATTTCGTAAGTAGAAGATAGGCCTAATTGAGAATTTTGTTCGACGGTAAGCCTATTCATTCACGCAACAATGCGACGAGACTATTTAAACGAAGCTGAAATCCACTTGTTTTAATTATAGATTTTAATTTAGGATTTTAATTCGACGAACAAATGTTATTATTTAATTTAGTTACGTCGAAGAAGTCTATTGGATATGAGGAAGGAACGATGTTTTCATTTGCCATGTTATTTAACTAATTTTTGACACTGAATCTAACGTTGTAAACAGTGATCGTCAATTTCTGGTACCGTTGCGAAGTTGAAAAAAGTGACGGACGGATGGACGGGCAAATTCGTTGCAATAGTCTTCTCAGCCGGTACGGCTGTACAGAAGACTAAAAGTCTGCATGAAAGACTGGCCTTTTGAGATACACGAATGAGAGAAGGAGAGAAAAGACAACTGCCCCGGCTGGGACTCTAACCCAGGAATTCCCGCCTACTAGCTGGGAACTCTAACCACTGTGCTACCGGGGCGGATACTGGCTGCAGGCTTCGGTCGAGCTTAGTAGCTGTTCAATCATTCCTAGTTGTGGCCAAAAACATACAAGGATGGAAAGCAACCTATTTCTTGGCTTTTACACTAGAAATAATGCAAACTATAAATAAAGAATAAATTACAAGGCAAAGGGTTAACGCAGTGAAGAGTCTGCATTAAAGACTGGCCTTGTGAGGAAATAAGATGCACTAATCTAATAAAGAACGAAAAGACAACTACCACAACTTATATAGGACTCAAACCCAACACTTCGATTACTGGCAGGGCGCTCTAACCAAAATGCTGCCGGGATCGAAGCCCTGGGCGCGAGCCCCAGTCCCGCTAGTTGTCTTTTCTTGCTTTCTTAGATTAGTGCATTCAAAAATCAATTTATTTAAAGGTAGTACAGTTCACGTTGCTTTCGGGCGATCTGGAATATTCGGTCAAACGTGTGACACTTTTTTTTTTACACTTTCTCAGGCATGTGGTAATTGATCAAAATTATTTGCTATTTACGTGTGGGATATTCGAAAATGGGAGAGGGCCTGTCCTTTTTAAAAACAACACGAAGAATTAAGTCTTTTTGTAATTAAAAATTAAAAGTTGGTGTAGGGATTGAACATAAATGTGAAAGATGTGACGGGCGAGCTTTCAGGTAATATTTTATATGTCAAGTTGTACATTAATTTTAGACTGTTGAATTTCCTTGAAAAATGATTGTAACTATTGTTGAGCTATTTAATTATGTTTTGTTAATTGTGGTACCTGAGTATTACAATCCCCGAGAATCTCTTCCCCAATTTTACTAATTTAAGAACTTAATTCCACAAATAAAGCACAGGCGTTTGGGGCTTTAAAGTTTTTGTGCGCTTAATTCTTGAATATTCAACTCCTGTCTGGTCTTTGCATTTGGCCCAAGATATTGACCAGCTCGAGGCTGTCGAATGCAGTTTTACGAAAAGACGTCCAGGATTGAGAGACATTAACTATCGTGAAGGGCTTGAAAGGATCGGTCTGGGACTTTTGGAGTTGCTTAGAATAAGATTCGATTTAATTTTGACATGTAGAAATTTTGCATTACCTCATTTCCGAAGATCTTCCATTCTTTGATTTTGTAACTTGCCAAATTGGTACACGGGGTCGTAACTGGAAACTTATTGTCCAACCCTCTCGCCTTGACTGTCGCCGAAACGTTTTTGTGGTACGGATAGTGTCAATCTGGAATTCCCTTATTTATAGCCTGCATGTTCAAAGTTTGAGATGAATCGTACTGTTGGTTTTAATGTCATTGTGGAGACTGACATACAGACAAACGGATACATTGGATGACAAATTTAATTCAGTTTCCACCAAAATACTGGAATAATTTCCCTGAGTATTCCAGGTCTATTTCCAGGCTGTTTACCGAACTTTTAGGAAGGAAATTTTTTCAAACACTTTACCGGTGTTACTTGTATTTAGAGCTTACTTACTGCAAAAGAGTATCCCGATTTAATAAACTTTCTGGTGTAAACACAGAAATACAAGGATACATTTTATTTTACCACAATGTCTTAACTAAATGTGTTTAATGATGTTAGAATTAGGCCTTAAAGTGTAGCTTTGTTTCCTTGAGTTTTCCAGGTTTTTGTGAAAAATCTAAAAGTTCTCTCGAGTCTTAAGGTAGGTGGGAACCCTGTCATCAGGGCCGTAGGAAGGGTAAGGGGATCAAGGCGCTTGCCTAGGGCGCCGCCTTTCTGGAGGCGCCTCGCCGAACTCCTTCCAATCGTGTAACCATGGAAGTGGGTGGTATAACACAACTATATTTTTAAAGGATGGCGTTGCATACAAGTTCATAACGTCGTAAGAAGAGACGTGTCTGACTGGACTTGGTTCCGGATGTTTTGTTAACCGATTATTCATTTTTTTTCTTTAATGATCAGATACTGTAACTGAAAACTGAAATTGAAAAAAAAAGTTTGTATGGACTTGCGTCTTGTTTCTTAAGGTGAGGCTTGCACTCGAAAAATGAGAAAATTGGGAAAGAAAACCGAACTTTTGATTCCGGTTGAATTAGTTATTTTGAAGTGTTCCTTTTCAGTTTATTATAGCGGAATAGCTTACTCTCGTCTCTTTTATTACCTTAATTGAGGTTCGTTGATCGGTTGACAAGCCAAATTTACCCTGAAATCACGTTTGTTCGACAAAGACACTCTTGTTTTTTTTTATTCGTTAATGTTCGTTGACTTCAACCACATCCATTTCCTAGTAAGTCCTCTCCCATTTACTAGGAGTAATTAGTATTTACTTATGTGAGCTTCAATATAACATTCGTGAATATTTTTTCCTTGAAATGGGCAGCGGGGGGCGCCACTCAGTTGGTTCGCCTTGGGCTCCAAGGGGGCTAGCTACGGCCGTGCCTGTCATTTGCTGTGTTCATCACCGCTCGTCACTCAATGTAAAAAAGAAGTCCAAAGGCGTCCAATATGTTAACTATAAAGCCATAACCAGACGGAAGAAATTTTCGTGCGAAGCTACGCGTTACTGCATGCCTGCGAGGTCAAAATTACTGTGATCATACTGCTGCGTTTATGGACAGATTTTCACGTCTTTCTTACACCATGCTGCGTCGCAATGCAGCCACGAGCAGCCAGTCTGGTCCGGGCTTAAGGATATCGGCAGTGTCGGGTGTCATGGACATGGTCATTCAGCATTGGAACAGCTGAGCACGCGTAGGGATACGAACAAAAGTAAAATAGTTCGTAAAGCGGCTCTCTATATCTATCTATACCTCCAGTCAGACGTTAAGTGCGGTTTTAGAATAGTCGATATCAAAGTCTTCCTCAATTGTTAGCTATATTTAGAGCGTTATTTCGCTTGTTGTGCTTGTGTTTCATTGCCCGTGCCTAATTTACAGGAATTTGAAATATTTATTGAATTAACAACGGGAAGCCAAAACGTCATAAAAGTTTTCCATTCAGCTTTTAACTGTGTTTGATACGACGTTAAAATATCAATGCAACGAAGAGGAAAGACTCTTAATTTACGCTAAGCTGTCGATGGCCATTAAACTTGCCACCCACCTCTCCCCTCCCCCCCCCCCATCCCATCTAGAATTATTCATTGTTTAATGTCCTTTGTTAATTATGATTCTTGGGTGAATGAACGCACATCATAATAAACGGATTGAGACATGCGCAACACGAATAGGTTTATGTTTTCATCGCATGTGTCAAGAATTTATGAAATCGGTGGTAGAGCATTCGGAAGAGATATTATCGCGACGACAGGGTGGTCCACAAAAAACTGACGATCTAATATTTTTTAAGTCAAACTTTTCTAGTTATCAGCCCTCAGAACCAGGAGAGGATAGAAATCTTCCCGTTTCATTAGCTTTGATTCTGTCCTCTCCTAGTTCTGAGGGGTGCTAACTAGAAAAGTTGGACTTAGAAAATGTTGGGTCGTCATTTTTTTGTGGCCCACCCTGTATTTTGCCTCGCACTGGTAAAGGACTACAGTAGTAGTTTGTTGGCACTTTGCTGAAGGGAACTGTATGTATAATGGGAGGGGGGGGGGGGGGTTTACGCAATGACAATTTTCTCGCTCACTAGCTTTTAGGGCGGATTTATACAACTACTCGCCTTTGCTTTCTCGTGGCTAGAATTCGACCGCGATGGCAAATGTGTCGTTGCCCTGGTAACAACGCTACCTGGATTAGCTAAATCCGACATCGTTTGAATATATAATTGAAGTCTTATAATCCGTGCTAATAATATAAAGAATTCCTCATGACGAAATAATTTTCCAGACGCTTCAGAACTCACGTTATTGGCTGTTTTCGTTGCGAAGCGGCAGACATAAAACCGCCGCCATGTTGGAATTCCGGGTGATTCCTAGCTTCTAGCTGCGAGAATGCAAAGGCGAGTCGTTGCGTAAACGTGCCCTAACTTGGCTAAACTAAATCTGCTGGCAGCTTCTTGCCTCTTACCGGAGAATGCGGCTTTTTCGAGTTGGCTATACGCAGTAACCATGGCAACAACGCAGACGCAAATCTTCTCCTCGTGCCACGCGACACGACAGAATTGACAAAACGCTAGTAATTTATCCCCCCCCCCTTAATCCCAGTAATCACCGGGAAATAGCTTACACTTATAAATTAAAAATAAAATTTCCGTATAGCCTTTCGCCACAAAGCTATTAAATGTCTCGACTGCACATAGCTGTTCAGTAAATAGCATCATGCTCGTTTATCCAGGTAGTGTTTCAAGGAGGAGTTGCATTATTCGTTTGCACTGCGTCCTTGGTTGACAGAAAAAGCGGCAACAAGACAAATCAATAGCATCGGCAGTGTTTTCGGCGGCAATATTGTCCAATCCACAGTCGCGTATGCTATTTTTCACCCAAGATCCGAACGGTACTGTAGTAGAGCCCTGGACAAAACTGATTCGAAAAGTCCAACTGCGAAGAACCCCTGGCGTCCTCCAGGTTGGATATTATGGACTAACAATTTCCTTCCTAGCATGTCTGTATAGGTGATTCCTCAGGGCCGTGGCTGTTGGAACACGCATGAAAAATTGAGTACTGCGTCTCAGATCCCAAGTTTTAACCCTCTCTTCACTGAACTTCATCCTGCGTCTAAAACGTCCAGCAAGATTCAGAATTGAGCGGTCGGTTCATTCGAGCATTAGTTTGCTCGAGGTGATTTCGTGCTTTTAAATAACACTTCCGGCGGTTTACACCAAGTCTTACTCCGCCATCGTGTGCCGGTTCATTACACTCTTTCGCTTCAGCCGACGACTTTTGGGACGCGTTTATACGCAACGCCTTTGCATTCTCGCAGCTAGAATTTAAAGGTGTCGTTTTCGGTGGTAACAACGGTATATCTGGATTAGCTAAATCCGACAGCGTTTGAGTGAATATTTGCAGTCTTTTAATTCGCGACCATAAGATAAAAGAATTCATCCTGACGAAATAATTCTGCAAGAATAATTCTCCTGTTGACTGTTTTCGTTGCAAGGCGGCAGAGCTAAACCCGCCGCCATGTTGGAATTTCGAATGGCTTCTAGCTTCCAGTTGCGAGAATGCAAAGGTGAATCGTTGCACAAACACGCCCTTGGAGCATGCCAACAAGCAGAAGAAAAAATCCCAGCGTACAACGTGGACGTTGAGAGCGGTCCCCGGGGATCCCGAACAACTTGAGTAAGCACAGACCAGTGGTCAGAATTCGAGTAGAGTTCGAGTTTGACTTCGTTGTGCAAGCTTTACTCGATCTGAAAACAACATCTTAGCATGACTTGTTTAATGCACTTAGACGTAGGCATAAAAACGATGCTTTGTTTTTTCCCCCCGAATTTTCCAGTTTTTTTTTTATGGGAAATCAAAGAATTCTCCGAGTTTTTTCCTAGTTTGAAGCATAGTAGTTTAAATTCCCACGGTTTTCCAGGTTGGTGAAAACCCCGGTACGGCAATTGTAAGAACCTACAAAACCATCTTCGAAACTCGAACTCGACTCGAAAGTCGGAAGTCAACCCCCCAAACTCGACTCGACGTGAAAAAGTCGGGTCGAATCCCACGACCGACTAATTTGCAAAAAAAATTCAGGAAAACAGTTTATAAGTCACCTGATGACGTGACCAAGACATACACTTTCACAGTCTTCCTCTGTCTGACTGTCTTTCAGTGTGTTTGTCCGAGTGACCGATTTCAAACTGTTTCATTGCATATTAAAGCAGTATTGAAAAAAAAATGCTGTTTTAACTGGTTTAATTTAAAATTTTAACGTTGCTTCGTTAGACGGAGCCACGGCTTCGGCTGCGAGCCTAACACCTCTCGAAGGTGCTTCGTTAGATTCTCTCAGTGACCATGATAAGTAGCCTTAACTATAAACAATTTTTTTTTTTTTTGCTGGCCCAAAAGTGAGATTAGTACTTAGAAGGAGTTAGTAGCAAAAAAAAAAAGGCATTTTTAACCCTTTTCGTGACTTGATAATAACCAAAGTTGTAAAAAAATGATTTCTTTGTAAAGTATGGCTGCTTTTACGTTTGTTCTCAGAGAAAATGAAATCCAACGTTCTAAAATTAAATTGTCAACCCGTTAAAACAGCATTTTTGCGTTTTTAGCTGCTGGGCCCATTGACTCACAAATGGTAAACTTTGTTTTGAAAGGCGTATAATATAATTCCACAGCAACCAATTTTTTTTGCGGGGGAGGCAGGTGTGACCGCGGAGAGACAACCTTTTTGCACAATTTCCAAATACAAATTTAAAATAGATTGTTTTTTAACCCACCTTAGTGGCCACATTAATGGAGGGTTCGAATCTGGTCATGTCACTCAAATGAACACGGTTCCCACCAACCTGGGAAACTGAGGGAATTTAAACCATGTTTGAAACTCAGGGAAAACTCAGGGAATTTTCTGATTTTTTTCACAAAAAAAACTGGAAAACTCGGGGAAAAAAAAAACAAAGCTACACTTTCAGGCGTAGGCCTAAGTACATTAAACACATTGTGGTAAGACATTGTTGTAAAAAAATGTCGTCCATATACTTCTATACTGAACCCTGAAAGTTCTGAAAATCGGGATATTCTTGGAATTTAACCTCAACCACGCTGAAAAACCTGGAAAAGACAAGGAAATTATTTCACTGAGTCATCATTTTATATAGGTCATGGTGGCTGAGCGGTGAGAGAGCTCAGCCTGGTTGCTGGAGGTTTGCTGATCTGGTCAAACCCTTGGAAAGGGGATCTTGGCAAAGTCCTTGCCAGGACTGCCGGCCAGGACTACCGGCCAGGATTACCATGCTCCTTCAGCGGCTATGGGAACTTTGTGGCTAATTCTGGACAATCTTTCGGCCCCTAGGATGATCGAAGGTTTTCCGGTTGGCTCCACCTTTAACAGACATTTCTCTTCTCAAAATGTCTGGAAATGTTCAAAATTGAGCCGGTTCAGCTACACGAGCATTAAATTACTTCGGCTGACTTAAGGCTCAAAGAACTTAATTTAAAAAAAAAAACATCTATTTTGGTGGAGACTCTGGTGAAACTTGATAAGTGTGTAAAGGTGGCGTAAAGAGCAGCGTCATGTGACGTCACATTGGCTACAAGAAAGATAGCTGCAAGGGGCACTAGATTAAAATGGAGGGTTAGACAACGGCACTTCTAGTCAAGGCAGTGCTTTGAGAGCGGATTTCATAGGCTTAAAAAAACGTTGTTTTCTCCAATCCCTTATGCTGCTACGTTATAATCGGAAAAGAAAAGATTCCACTTGCTTAAAAATGCCAGCAACTGCCAACAAATCGACAAAAATCGCGCGTTATAGGCCTACGAAATCCACTCTAACAGCATTGGCTTCAGTACGACGGCCCTTCTTTTCCCCCTCCAGTGACCCTTGCAGCTATCCCAGTTACTGGCATAGCACGGGCTTCCTCTAGTATACAATAATACTACGTTGTGTCACTGCCCTATAGAGCAGCGTCATGTGACGTCATTTTGGTACGAGATACTATTTGGTGGGCATAGCTACAAGGTGCACTAGATTAAAATGTAAGGGGAAAAACGGCACTTCTAGTCAAGACAGTGCTTTGAGAGCGGATTTCTTAGGCTTAAAAGAACGTTGTTTTCTCCAACAACAAAAATCATGCGTTATAGGCTTAATAAATTCAGTCTAATAGCATTGGCTTCAGTAAGACGACCTTCCTTTTTCCCACCAGTGCACCTTGCAGCTAACTGGCTCCACCATAGAGTTATACACAATAATACTACGTCGTGTCACTGCTACTGTACTGCATCATTTCTCGTATATGATTTTCGTTGACGTGTTATTTTCGAATTCCTTTTCCCTGAATTACAGTCAAAATATGGTTTCATTAGCGAACTTTCCGAGCGTATTTACAATACCAAGTTTCGCCGTTTCACCCTTGCCTCGCTGTTCATACCACAGAACAACTGAGAGCGCTGGCTAGTGTGTTTGACAGAGAAGTTTGCTCGGCGGGTCAAGGGGGGGTTTGCTTCGTAACCTGTGCAAACATTGAGGCTTTGCGCCTAGGACACTTGGGATTCCAGAAAGAGCAGGGGACACGGACGCGTGACCAGTCCGTCAATGGTTCAAGAGTACTGGAGTGTTCTCGTAAAGCCGGAAGGAGACGCTTGTTACACGCTGAAAGGACTTGAAATAAATGGGTTGATAACCAAACTGCGTTTGCGTTCAGTGTTAAAGAGCCCTCTGGCAAGAGCTTTCCTGGATGATCGATCACATCGTCCGTGGTGTTTATTCAAAGAGGGATCACGTTAATTCAAATATCACGCGTGTTTGATAAAGTCAATAATACACGGATGAATTAGTAATAAATAACAGGAGAATGGACAACGGAGAAGAAGAGAAACGAAGTTTGAAAATTTGCTCACTGGGGAATTTGTGTTTGTGTGAAACAAGTATACGGTTTCCTAGTATCATATGATTGAAGTCCTCTCTCCAGCAAAACTAAAACTATTAATTTCTCCGTTTCTATTCAATATATTTCGACCAAACTTGGCCAGATAGTAGATAGCAACTTTTCCAACCTTTACACCAACTTTTATGCAATTCTGTGCAAGAGGAAACGTAGGCAGCCACACGTAAATTTGAAAACTGTTCACTTCTTGTTGTTGTTGTTCTTGTTCTTGGCTGACACGGTTTCAGAAAGAACTACTGCACCTACCTAAAATCTGAAACATGATCTGAGCCAGAAATTTCCCTGGGCTTCAACCTTACAGGGACCACTTTTTCAATTGGTCGATCCATTCCGGAGTTACGGGACCCTAAACGATCATTTTGATTGTTTTACATTGTTTTAACGATTATATTTAGCGAACAATGCCACTCAGCAAACTCCAGATCCATTCTTCGTGCATGCAACAATCGACTGCATGCATAAACCTTTATAGCGCGACACCATAGCCGTAAAAAAGGTACACGGAGTACAAACAAAAACGTCAAGTGTGCCGTAAAAAAGGGGGTTATATGATTGAAGTTTCAATTTACTAGTTAAAATGTACACGGATAAAAATTGGTGATTTTTAATTGAAATAATCAAATGATTGAGAAAATTGCATCTGTTTAAGTGCTGTTGTGCTTTGCCAATCATATATATTACGTAAAGCACAACAGCACTTAAACAGATGCAATTTTCTGAATTGGACATTTGATTATTTCGATTAAAAATCACTAATTTTTATCCGTGTACATTTTAACAAGTAAATTTAAACTTCAGTCATATAACCCCCTTTTTTACGGCACACTTGACGTCTTTGTCTGTAATCTATAAAGGATTGACGCTCGCTTTGGCACAGATGCGAGCCACGTCATCCAAAAGTTTCAGAAACTGCCGCTGGGCCGTGCTGAATGCATGCTCTGCAAACTGTGCTCATGGCGTTGATTAGTGTTAGCGGCACGCACAGAAATGTGTCATTCTTCTCATTATTAGCGTTTCCGGTTTTGCAACATTAAACGAACATTATTTTAGGGTAACGGTGGCTATCCTTGAAACCTTCAGACGATTTATTGCTGCATGAAAAAGGATGGCTTAATACATTTTTAATGAGAGTAGGAATTGGCGTAGCGCTATGTACAATACAATTAATAAACAAAAACGGAACGTTAAATGTTTAGAGTAAGGATCTAAAAGTCAAAACCTAGAAGGAACACGGACAAGCTTTGACAGTTAGGGTCTAGGTGTAAAATTTTGTCAGTAAGAGGCTGGAAAGCATTAGACCCTTACTACCCGGTGGTTAGATTAGTTCTAGTCTCTTCGAACTGAACGTGTGTATGAACGGTTGTAGCAGGTTTTCTTTGTTCTCAGAATATTGTTTTGGAACTTTAATAACACAATTTTCTTGTGAAGTTTGGCATTTTGTCTTTTGATGCTTTAGAATTTTTATTATATTTCGTAGATTTATGGTAGAGGATTACCATAATGCTGTTTGCTACGAATATGCTGGCATGTTACTGAATTGAAAAATAATTTTCAACGTAAAGCAAAGCAGGAAACGTATAACCATACTACCACTTGATCATCACATGGGTCATTGTAGGATGATTTCCAGTTTTTCGTGAAAATGTATTTATTGCTGACCACCGGGTAGTAAGGGTCTAATGCTTTCCAGCCTCTTACTGTCAAAATTTTACACCTAGACCCTAACTGTCAAAGCTTGTCCGTGTTCCTTCTATAGGTTTTGACTTTTAGATCCTTACTCTAAACATTTAACGTTCCGTTTTTGTTTATTAATTCGTGTTACTTTTAGAATTGCAGCTAAACTGTAAAACAGTACAGTTGGCGGTCACAGCTGATAGTTTAACACAAGAGACCCTAGGCTGACCCTCACTAATCTAGCTATCGCCAAGGTTAACAATAGAAACAAATCCGTTAATCTTCAGTCTATGTCTCGCAGCTGATGTTTGCTAATTGGTATTGTTGCATAATAACAATGTTTAAAACAATGTAAAACAATCAATCTGGTGGTTTAGAGCTCCGTAACCCCTGAACCACTTGACCAATTAGAAAAGGCCTTATGAAAAGGGCACATCTACAGAGCAATACCTGTAAAATGAGCTAAGAACCAGCTTTATAGGACAAATGGTTTGACCTGTAGAGAGGACAGACGAAAGTATCCCCAGAACAACAACAACAACAAGAAGAAGCTGAACAAGAAGTTGTCTATTTGGCCCTTGTCTGCATCTCGGGTTTGGCTGGACCGAATTTCACAATTTTTGGACTGCAGACAGGCCTTTACTAGTCAAGGCTAGATTCCAAATTTGGTTTAAATATGTTTACTTTTGACGGAGTTATAAGCTCTCAAAGTTGAGAGTTTAACACAGAGGTCCTAGGTCGACCCTTACTAACACTGGCTATCGCCAGTGTTAATAAACACCTACGGTTGGTTCGATGTCTAGTGCACAACTTGTAGCATCAAACTATTGTTGTTAACTTTAATCACTTACCGGCAATGCAATGTTTTTCATTTAAAATTCTTGTATCACGCATCATGAGTTACTTCAATTCAGCTGCTATAACGGTAGTTTTTACACCAGTAGATTAAATTCAACTTGTGTTTATACTGCGTAAGACTTGCATTGCCAATACTCTAAATAAAACTTGGGTCTTAATGAAAACTGAATTTTTTTTGGGGGGGGGGGAGTAAACATGGAAAAACATTTTTGAACGAATATTCGAATTCTTTTTGGAGAATAATCGAATACGTTCTTTCCCTTTTCGGCCGACCCCTAACCAATACGAGCTTGATTCCCCCAATATAATTATCCCGTCCCCCAAATACTGAACCTAGTTACAGTCGGAGTAAGTGCCCCCGCCCCCTCCCCCCCTCCACCGCCACACTGCTTTTGCTGATTGGCTAGGCATATAAGTTATACTTAGGATGTGATGTCTAATGAAAGGTACAACTTGTGTTTCCAGTTGCCGCTTCATTTTAGCAGGGGTCACTGGAGTGTCCAGAGTTTGCCTCCGTTATGGAGGCATCATTGTAATTATACTTGCTGGCCACCAGGGCCACTCTGTCACTCGGATGTATAGCATACTTCCTGTTTATGTCTATAGAGGTCTTTGTCGGTGGGAAGCCGACGCTCACACTTCCGCTACTAAGGGCGCGTTTATGCAACAAGTCATTCTCGCTCGCCGAATGCTATTCGCTAGTCAAACGTTATTTATTTATGATTAGTTTCCGGTTGCTACTAAATGAATACGGTAATAGATAACAAATTGTATGTATTATAAATAACAACAAGGATGAAGAACAAAGTGCTACAGTAATTTTAAACATTGCTACAAGATTGTTGTCATTACACGCAATTTCCAAAATTTGCTATTCTTCCTCAAAGTGCAGCTTCCAGCAATGATCAAACGTCGGTAGAATAAATACCTTCTCGCAGCGAGAATTCAAAATCCAACATTTCATTTCATTTCATTTCATGGCTTCCATTTCATGGCTATCGAATCGAAGACAAACCATCGAATGCCGGCATACAAAAAAACAGTCCGTCGTCTTGTACTGCAGTAAAAATTGTTTTCTTGTTGTCATAAATCGACGCTCAAATGTTGCAAGCATCGTACGCCGTGTCACGAGACACGAGGAGAAAATTTGCGACTGCGTCGTTGCCATGGTTACTAATACGCATAGACGAAAGCCGCATTTTCCGATAAAGGCGAGAAGCAGCCATCAGATTTAGTATTGATCAAGTAAAAATCTATTGAGCGAGAAAACTATAGTTGCGTAAACGAGCCCTAACCCTGTAGTAATCATTGGACCGACATGCACGGGGGGCGGGGGGTTCACACCTCCGCAACGATAGTTAGTAATGTTAGTTAAGAGCTAATAGTAGTTAGGCTAACATAGCAATGGCGACGAGGGTGGGTATAAAATGGTCATTAGGAAAATCTAACGACATATTACTTTTGTATTGCCACTCACCATAGTGGTAAGTGGTGGATGTGTTGTTGTTAGGTTGTTGTGTTGTGTTCGGTGATGTAGTGTTGTTCTATCAATATTTTTACCATCCTCTCGCCAACTGAAATACTCCCCCCCCCCTTCTTGGGCGCACCTCACCCGCTCTCACCTTCTCTCTCTGCACCCTAAACCTTCTTTCGTTTGCCTACGCGATTCAAGGGAAACGGCCATTGAGAAGCAATTGCAGCAAACGAAGACCAGTCTTTTTTTTTCCTCCCGTGTTGTCAAACGGCCCCTTTCTACTCCGGTGTCGGTCGGACGCGCGCGCAGACGGACGGGGAGGGTAGAGCTGGCCTCGCGCGCGACGTCTCGAGCGACAAATTAAGTTGCGACACCAGGGTCCACTTTCCCTTCGCGAACGCTCCAGGCTTCATTCATTTTATTGGCTTTTCCAAGCAGGAAAACGCGGTTAAACTTTTGGAGTGGGGGGAGAAAACGAGAGGCGAGTGGAGAGTAAAGAGAAAGGACCCTTCACCGGACGAGTACCCGATCCCTGTTTCACTCTGACCCCAATTACTTTCTCCCGAGTCCCGCGGGGAATTACCTTCAAAGTCGCACCTCCAGAGTCGCACCTTCCTTTCTCTCAGTTAAAAGTTTGAAGCTTTTAGGTCCCCAAATGTCTTCCCACGCACGTTCCACTTCCCAACGTCCACCCCCTCCTTCGCACCCCGCAAATACTCTTTTTCCGTCTCCCACACCTACACCCACGCCTCCTCTTCCTTCCTTCCATCCTCCTCCACCGGTGATCTTAAACGAGAGTCTGTGGTTTTGTGCTGAGTCATCTCAAAACCGTTAAGCAAGGTCTTAAACCTAACTGTATTCGTGCGGCCAACCACCAAATGGAAGCACTAAAAGACGAATGAGCTCTCTGGACACCCGTCGGCTGACGTCTTCCCTAACTGTTATTGTCCACTGGATCGTCCGTTTATTCGAACATCTGCGTCTTTCGAGTCGTCCGAAAACCAGTTATCGACACTTGTTATTAAATGGCTTACATTCGCTTGCTGGAAGAAAATAAATTTTAAACGTGCAACACTATATTACGCTTTGTTCAAAACGTCCTCCCCCCCCCCCCCCAAACAGCCGGGACCCCACCGATTCAAAATAAAACATTGTGTTGCGTGGTTACGGGTACAATGTTGCAGAACTTTGGGCTTCTGTGGGGCGAAACAGCGGATCAGTTAGGCTTGCTCTCTCGTGTTCTCGAGAGAGAACACGAGAGACATCTCGCCCCCCCCCCCCATGTTTCTTTGGAGGCTCTCTGTTAGACTATGTGTAAGTGGTATTTGTACTGGCATATGTTCACTGTGTTCAGGTGTTACCGGTTTTGATGTTTAGGTTTAGGTTAGTAGTTAGGTAGCAATAGGAATGATGGCATGGATGGGCATGTGACCAGTATAGGCTCAGTAGCAATAAAGTAAAGTGTGGAATGCGATGCCAATTCAACCGGATTCCACTACTACGATCGTCGCGACCTAAAAAGCTTTTCTGTACGTCTGTACAAACAGCACAGGCGGTGCTAAAGTAGTCAGGTTAAAGGTAAAGGAGTTAATTCAGACAGTGCTGTCCTGGCATGCTCTGGTATAGAAATGTCCTGGATACGTAACACCAAGAATGTATAGAGTTGCGGAGGAGAATTTGTGACTGAGACCCCATACTGCAACGTCTTAGATCCATTCCAACAAATTAGTTCCGTCTGAGTTTATAGAGGGCGCCACGAGTTTTAATGTGGGATTTTCTACTCAGTTTTCAGCCTGAAATTAAACTAACCCAAAACGAAACTAGCTCGTATTTAATTATTATTTAGTTTAGCTTAGTTGTAATTTAGTTTACTTTACAGGTGGGCTGAAAAATGAGCAAAAATTAGGAGATGGAACACGTGGCGCCTTCTGAAAACTCTGATGGAACTAATTGGAATGGATCTAGGACGTTTCAATAGTGACTTTTTAGAGTTACAAATTCTCCTCCCCCAACCCTATAAATTCTTGGTAACTCCCTGGGATAGAAAATGTCCTTGATACGTAATACCTTGGGACGCGAAAGTTTGTGGGAAGCAGCTAAACCAGAGTAAATTCGATCTAGCGATCCGATAATTATAGTGTCTGCGACCTATCTTGAGTTCTCCGCAGAACAAACACAGATAATCGATTGTACGTTTTTAGTAGCAGAGTACCATGTTGATATCCAAAATGGATGCAAAAACAATGGCGGCCGTCGGTTAAAGCCGCCCCCTCCAGGAAGACGTGGCCGCTCATAAAATACTCGCGGGACTCAAGATGCGCCGCTCACACAATAGGGAGTGCTGTTTTGGGATGCCCTGGGTTACAAAATGTCCCGGATACGTAATGACCTGGGGTGCAGAATTTTACAGGAATCCGCTGCACCAGGTAATTCTAGTATTAGTTTATTTATTTATTACTTTATAAAATTAGTGTATAAAAAAAGTGTGCGTACAGAAGGAGCCGACAAGGTGTTGAATGAGAATGTTAAATCCTCGACGCTTCGAATCACTTCTGATTCATTTTCAAGAAGAACCCTTAACTAAAAAAAAAAAAACCTGATTTGTGTTTACATGTTTTTACCAAAAAGTGCCGTTAAGGCACAACAGCACTTAAATTCGTGCAATTTTCTTAACGGTACATTTGATTATTTCAATAAAAAAAATCTTGATCCGTGTACATTTTAACAAGTAAAGTGAAACTTCAATCATATAACCCTTTTTTTACGGCACAATTGACGTTTTAGTTTGTAATCCGTTTACCCTTATGGTAAAAAAAAAAAAAAAAATACCAAATTTCAGAACGTACAGAAGGAGCCAAAGAGGTGCTGAATCAGAACATTAAATCCTCGACGATTCGAATCACTCCTGATTTGTGTTTACATGAGTGATTCGAATCGTCGAGAATTTAACGTTCTGATTCGGCACCTCTTTGTCTCCTTCTGTACGTTCTGAAACTTGGTGATTTTTTTTTTTTTACCGTAAGGGTACACGGATTATAAGCTGAAACGTCAATTGTATCGTAAAAAAAGGGGTTAGGCTATATGATTGACGTTTCACTTTACTTGTTAAAATGGACACGGATAAAAATTGAAGATTTTTTATTGAAATAATCAAATGTACTTTTAAGAAAAGTGCATCCATGTAAGTGCTGTTGAGCCTCAACGGCATTTTTTGGTCATAAAGTACAGCAGCACTTAAACGGGTGCAATTTTCTCAATTGTATACATTTGATTAGTTCAATTCAAAATCTTAACTTTTTAGCTGTATACATTTTAACATTTTAATCGTACCTTTTGAACGGCACACTTGACGTTTTTGTTTGTAATATTATTTATAGCAATTTATGCCTATATGTTATTTAAATAACCCCACACCTATCTAATGATATGAAAACCCACTGTTTCTTTGAACACTACTTCAATTTAGATGTTGAATCTAATTTGATGTTGAATGGAACTTCCAGTTGGTTTTGCATCCGTTATGGGATAGGATGAGATTAGGTGATGTGATGAGAGGACGGGAAGCATTGATTGAACAAAATAGGATGACCATGCCGCCTGCTATCAAAGTAACTCCTAACTTACTAACTTGCTAACTTCCTACATACGCGTCTTATGCCATGGGGATATAGTAGAAACTTGTTGAGAACGCCAACCCATCACCTACGCAAAAAACACAACAAAAATCAAGCAACCCAATTCAATAAGGATGTAGGTCGAGTACCCCATTACAGCTCTAGACATCAGTTTGAGATTCTCCATGTCTTATGCAGTAATGGGCTAATTTTTAAGGACATTTTTTACACCTCCAGGTACCAGCATTTTCATACGCAACAAAGGGGTAGTATAAACATAACACGAATGGAGGTAGTCAGCTAATCAGGAATACCAATATTCAGGACCATTAATGGTACCTGTTGTTGGTAAAATAGTAAGGTTTCCCGTACCATCACCAACTGGTGCGAGCATCTTCTTGAAGGTGGTTTGCAGAGGCTCCCACTGAAGTTCTTATTTACCTATATGCAAGCATAAACAACAAAAATGGAGCACGTCACCTAATACCAATATTCAAGGCTATTATTGGTACCTATTGTTGGTAAAATAGTCAGTAAGGTTTCCCGTGCCATTACCACAACAATTAATAATGAATAAATAACGAAATGCCATAGGAACAATGTCTACAATGTTTGGAGGCCCATAACTTAAAACGGTATTTCACAACTTAATCCATTGTTGCATTGGGTTGCACAATTGCACCATAATTGTTGGAACGAACACGTAAAACGGCAAATGCTCCCCTTGAACGACTTCCCACCTGAACAGCTAGATACAGCGGGAAGCATCGTATGCCATTCAGGGGGCGCAAACAGCCATTTTTCACTTGATGTAATTGTTAGAGAATAATTCCGTGCAGAAAAGCAAGTGAAGAAATCAATTAAGTACTGCCAACTCGAATTTGGTATTATTCCTAAAATACAGTAATGTTTGATGTAGCAACTTTTGAATTAATAACAACGAAAATACGAGACGACCAGCATGACGCCAGGTATAAGTGGAAGTTAGGATTCTATGTGAATTCTCCTCTTTTTATACCAGAAGGTTCAGCTTCTAGTTGTTCCTCTTCTTGCTTCTGGAACCTTCTGGAATTTGCTAGAAGTAGGAAAAGGCTTTTACCGACGTCTGGAAAACATCCACTTCCTCAAACTATAGTTTTGTCGGCATGGTACAAACGACACAAGTCGTCATAAGCATCAGGCTATGACTGACTTGCATTATGGAGTGGACCAACAATAATTCCTGTAATTCTGCTCCGAGGTTTGGCCTAGTTTTTCCAAGTCCAATTGAAGGCTCCCTCTTCCCTCATCGCATCACCAAGGTTTCAAGGCGTTTCATTTAGTAGTAATTGAGCAATCAACTTATTACACATTACATAATTATAGCACGGAAAGCAAGCATGTCGGGTCTTTCAAATAGTAATATGAAGATCAGGGATGGACATATTCAACCAATACACAACGGTGATTCACAAGTAAACAACCAGTGCCCGCTGTTTCTCTTCCCCATCCGCGACCGTAATGGTGTAGAAAGTTCAGGGGACCATTCGCATACGTGATGCTAACTTCTAAACTGTGCTTCCTACACCACCAGTGTACTGTACATAAAACAAGTAATGGAGAATCATACGAAAAGCTCAACAAAGCAAACAAAATGCAAATCCGAACAGGATGACAAAAGTTATGGCCAAAACGAATCATAACACAATCATAACGCAGTAAGCCCGTTGTTTAGGCTACCTCCCCTCCCCCTCGTATCCACGATCAAACTGAAGTGCGGTGGGCAGGTAAAGTGGTCAGGGGCCATTCACACGTGATCATGGTTGACCTTGGGCCATCTGTTCAAGGTCATAGCGCTTAACCGTGCTTCCTATACCACCAGGGAAAACTTGAAAGTTGCAGAGCATCATAAGACAAGATCAATAAAACAAAGAAATGTTGCAAACCCAAATATAACTACAAAGAGTACAGGTAAAACATACATGCAGCAAACCATGCTGCAAACGTAAAAGTGCGGCAACCCATCCAGAATACCCAAAGTCTGTAGAGTATTTGCAC
>JAHWFP010156206.1:0-15075 GCA_023313725.1 Lithobius niger
CATCTTACAGGTTTGCAGAAGAGAAAGCAAAGAAATATATACCTTTAGAGATTAACATATATTTCATTTAATGCGTTTTCTGTCCAAATGCACGATGGAAAATCTCATTTTTATGCGCTGTCATCGCGTACATTCCTGATATTTTATTTAAAACAACGTCAAGTCCAGTTGGAGGGAACCGACCAAAACGGTCCATGTTGCTGCTATGCTGGTAGGCTACAGGGATTATTAATATTTCTGTTTTTTTTTTATGGTGCGTTGAATTGTCAAAATTCAGCCGTTATAGTCATTGAGACACCCACTATTATTTTAATTTTTCCAGGCATCATCAGGACTATAAAGACAAACAAACCCAAATTGGCGTGTTTTTATAACAATATGCCTATTCTAGTCAATCCCAATGCCTTACGTCAAGAAAACAATGTGCCTATCCCTAAATATTTGACCCCCAAGAGTGAACCTTCCATTGCCCCGAGAACAAGTTAATTCCAATTGGAGCCTCAATACCCTTCCCTCCCCTTCAGCCCTCCCTAGTGGCTCGTTCCAGCTTCTAAACCCTCCCTTTCTTTCCCCCCCTCGTGCGCTCCCCGGCGTCCCTCAGACGCTAGGGCGATTGGAAAAGGGTGGATCCCGCCAGGAGGGGAGCCACCACCATTCTGAGCTCAGCTTCGGACCTCACGTGCATGGGTCAGTGGACATGCCCTGCAGCAAATGAGACCTTTTGGGCCTCTGGTGCCAGACAGAAAAACAGGACACAAAACCAACAACGAACTCACAATTGCGGAGAACCCAAAAAATTAAGAGAAAGTTTTTCGTGCCTCCACGCTCAACGCTAAAGCGAATCTAAGCTTAATGAGTAGAATCTGAACAACATCAAAAATAACTTGATCCAAAACCAGAAAGCATGAATAAAGAACGTCTAAACTGAATTTCGCATAAAATTAACAATCTGAACTATGTCCAAAAGTTGAAAGAACGATCCGAAGAACGTCTAAAAGAAATTTTCTAAAATTCTTAACTCTTTTATAAATAGAAGTCGGAAATAAGCGAAAATACACAATCGCAAGAAATTACTAAGTATACACTAAGCCACCTATATTGAAAAGGTGGCAGATAAATTCTGACCAAACTAAATGTTTTGGCTATAACCGAAACAACAACAACAAAAATGACACTGTAATTCATACAAAGTGACACTGGTTACTGAAAATGAACGGGGAGGGGGAACCAACTGTTTAAGGTTGTGGTGTAAACGTTATTTTTTCTGTATGCATGCACCACAGTTTGCCGATATTCGTACAGTGCTGTTTAACCCCAAATCTCCCACCACCTATGTATACCATACTTTTACAGTACACATTTACCTACGAGATTAAAACAGAGATTGTGTTACTTTTTGGAAAGTCGAGCGTTAAACATATTCTTTAAAATAAATAAGTATACCGCTTTAACTATAGTGCCAAATTGAAAAATGTATTCCGGTAATTCGAAGCGAAAATCGGTAATGTATTACCATTCATCTACAATATTACCACCCATCTGGGTTGCTATCAAAAGAGTAACCTTCACGTTAAATTTCAATTTAATGTCTCGTTCAGATTTTCAAATACCTCGTTAGAATATTTATGCTATGCAGTCATATATTTAATGAGTGAAAGCATAATATTTCTAACCTCTTTATAAAGTTTTTGTAATCCAAGTGGTAGATTTTAAGATAGCAATTCGTCAAATAAAAATATAAAACAATGTTAATTAAAAACTGAGCGTTAAACAAGTTTAAACTTGTCCGTCACGTGCAACTTTTTGAAACATAACGTAAAACCACAATTGTATTTTCTTTAAAACCTCAGAAGGCAACGAAAAAATTGCAATAAAATCCTTAATCACTGCATTTTTGTTGATGTGTTTCCTATGTGTAACAAACCTTGGCTTTTTCTATTAAGTTAAAAAGCTAGATTAACGAAGGGCCTTAAGAATGAACGCAAATAACTAATTGTAGTAAAGTTCTTTTGCCACCTCCCGCCCGTTCCATCCTTACACATGAACAAACGACGCGTAAGGAGAGTCCATAACACAACCCCAACCCAGATAAATAAAATCCAAGCGCAGACGATTCAAAATGGAGGCAAATCTAAAACATAGCAGCAGTTCCAATCCATCACGAAGCGGCCTAAAGTTTGCTCACACTTAAATCCCTTCATTCGATGGTGATGGTGGCTCCCCCTTGTTACCGGCGTATTCCACCCAACGCGAGCGAGGTTCTAGTACAAGACACAACAGTACGGCGGAGCTGCAATCGCAAGTTGCTTGCTTTGCTTCTGTTGCTGCCCACAGCCGCTGATTCATGGACGGGGTCTCGGAGGCTCGCGTGCAGCCAGTGGAAACCTTATTAATGGTCCCGGCAGTGACAATAACAAAGTGGGGCTGCTCAGGCCCCCGCCGATGCCCGGCTTGCACACACGTGTGCTACGGAGGCCGGTATTTTTACTGCATATCCAATTTGCCGAATGAGAACCAAGGAACATCGATCTAAAAGCCTTGCTTCAGGCTTACGTATACTTTTCTTCGTTCGTTCGCACGCGTCAAGACGACCACGTGATCTGATCAGAGAAAAAGCGGACGAATGTAGCGTATTCTCCAACCGCCAGGAAGAAAAAAAATAAATAAAAAGTTTTCAGACAGATGGGGGATGGATAGACAATGACGGATAACCCTTCGGAGCCTAGAGATTTATTGGAGCAGACTTCTAACTTAACAGTAGACGCTATTGTTCAATCGGCACCAAAGTTTTCAGGGTCTTTAGCTTTCCTTCAGTTCTATGAACGGTTATGGTTTTGTAGTATTTCTTAGTTCCCATTAAAATTAATGTATAGTTTTGAGGATAAAAACAAATTAATCCGTATAAAAATGTCCGGCATACAGGCTAAATCATTTTTCAATGTCTACACTTTTGTCAACGATGATGGGACGATGATTGAGTTGGATTTTCATTTTCGATATCACCAAATGGATTAACGTGAACAAGCATGGATTACGAACAGGGCTGCTGAAGTAGTGTTTTCTCAAAGTAGGAAGCAACAGGCACAAAATAACTAATATCCACCAAACTTTTTTTTTAACTATCCGCTCTATATAATTATTTAAAATTATCCTTTCTCTTACGCGCGCTACAAGACGCTAACATTACATACAATCTTACAACGGACAACATCCTATCCGTATACCTATATTAACAGAAATGTAATTACAGACGTCATTCCTATTAAAAATCACAACACTGGGAAACAAATAAGCATGCAACAACAAACTGGATATGAAAAGCCGTAAGCCTTCGCACAAAATTACCTTTACACACGAGTCATGATGCTTGGTGCTACATGCATGATGCCTACGTAATAATAATGTTACAAATGGCATTAAATCACAGATGCCATGCGGGAGGTACATTTAGTGCCTCCTAAATGAGCTGGTTCGTTTAGCGCCTGCGTAGAAATGAGACGCATGAACAGTGTTTCTACATGCATTATGTTCATTGTACATAAACAAAATTTTGTGAACATGGCACAGTCACAGTTGTCATGACTGGATGTAAATATACAATACCAGTACACACAAATCTATGTTAAAGCATAAATTGAGTAGGAAGTGAGCCAATAGCAAATATACAAGAAGAAAACGTTCCAATGAAGAAGTGGTCACAACGATAAAGGCACTATGTCAGTGAGACGGTGAAGGTCGATTCCGAGTCATCGCATACAAGTGAAACATGAGCATGAAGGATATTTACTGAACTATATACCAGCATTCGTTATTAATTCTTGTGAATGTGTTCACTGTTGGCAGATTTGCGACTTGACTACGTAGTAACACCATGGGTTAATAAACCAGCCACTACGTTAAAATTTAAAAGAAAATTTAACAGTTGACTATAAATACAAACATTATATTAGCGAATAACCATCTGCATCGATTTCAGTTCGAAGCCCAACGTTGTCCTCTTATAATCCCTTTAAAATTTAATTTTACCAAACATAATTTATTTTTTCTCCTCAATTAGACGTTGGCTTTCGTTTTAATCTAAATTAGAACTGGGCAATCAACAAAGCATTATCGGATTCGAAAACTTCACTCCTGAGAAATGAGTGGCCAATCAGACACGGGATGACGTTGCTGAGTCTAACGTGATTGGTGGGCTCGTTTCATGATTGACGTGACACCAATGACGTGCCGATAAGAAGACAGCTTTACAGGGCGAGAGAAGCACGCCCACACGTCGGATGGTATAGTGGCTCTAAAACTTTTAAAACCCATCGTTTCTTAAGGATGTCTTAAGTCTTTCGCAAGAAACAATAAAGAAAGCACAGTCAGCATCGAAAAAAAAAACCCTAAGACTGTAAAATTAGGCCAATTGTTTTAAAATATATATAAGCAGAAACGGTTTACAGAGATTTTAGTTGCAAAACGAGTGTATGTGTTTTACAAAAAAAAGTGGCAAAGAAGAGACCGTTTATTTCAAAAGAATATAGTTTTTAAAATGTTACTGATGGGCAGTGTGTTTAATATAAAAGCGTTTAATTTCTAACACATTATAAAACATGCTTAAAACACAGATGCGAGGAAAGTATATAAGACTTTTGGGTTTTGTTTTTTTACAACGCGTATGTTTTTACAAATTGACTTGCCGAACAAATTGTGACGCACAAACACTACCTATAACATTCCGTAGCTCCGCAAGTTTTAAGCATGTTTATAAAGTGCAAATTAAATCCTAGTGTATTACAATAAGCACATTTCATGTCTGTTTTGGAAAAATCTCTTCTCAGCCAGTGCTGTTTATCTCTTTTACAGTGTTTTTTTTTTGTTTAGTTAAAAGTCTATTATTTTTACATGTTTAAAATGTGTTTTTATTGTGTGCGCGGTATATCTTGAGTCCTGCAAGTATTTTGTGAGCGGCTACGTCTTCCTGGATGGGTTGCTTTAATCGATGGCCACCATTGTTTTTGTAACCATCTTGGATATCAACAAGGCACTCTGCTACCGAAAACAGTAGAATCGATTATCTGTGTTCGTTCTGCGGAGAACTCAAGATAGGCCGTGGACACAATAAGCACTTAACTGATTGTATTCAAACGAAAACCTCTCACGAGCTCGATTACAATGGCTTTGATCACTATACAGCATTGCCGTTTAACCCTAAATTTTGCGTCGTATGTCGTCGGATACATAATAATAATACTAAATTTTTTGGTGGGAGAGCACACTGGTCTGAAATGGACCCAGGAGTCACTAACGACCAGCCCAGGGTTGTTAAGCAATCACAAATAAAATCAAGGTTCACTAACGAAGCAAGAAAGTTGTAAAGTTAAAAAAATGATGACAGACAAAAACCAGTCCCTGTCGTCGTATGCCGTCGGATACACACTATAGTGTTCGCGGCCTATCTTGAGTACTCCGCAGAACGAACACAGATAATCGATTGTACGTTTTCAGTAGCAGAGTGCCTTGTTGATATCCAAGATGGTTACAAAAACAATGGCGGCCATCGATTAAAGCCATCCCCCTCCAGGAAGACGTAGCCGCTCACAAAATACTTGCAGGACTCAAGATGCGCCGCGCACACAATAATGAAAGGGGAAAAGAACCGAGCGCCCCAGGAACAGCGAGCAAAGCAAGTAAGAACGGCCCAGTGGGTAGCGTCCTCGTCTACTAACCAACAGAACGACGGTTCGAATCACGTGTTTACCACGATGTCCCATGGACTTTAAAAAAAAATTCGCTATACGTCACTGCGCCAAATTAAGAGTTAACGTCCATCGTTTTAAGATAACTAAATGGATGGGTGCAAACTACAATTCAGTAATATAAAGGTAAACATTATTTCTAATGTATATGATTTCTGCTGATGGCTTATTTCCCATTTACATTAAAAAAAATAAATGCTGCAAAATATTTTGGGAAATGGCCAGAAGATCTGTTTAAAATCTTTTTTGATTGAGCGTGACTATTCGTAAGCGTTTTTTTTATTCACGCTTTTTATATTAATTTTGTATATAGCAAGAGTAACACTTTCTCTTTTGGCTGAGTAAAATTTCAGATTGACGAAGACACCATTAATATTCTTGAAGATAGGTGATGATATGCCTAGAGTAAAATTCAGCTATTATTATTTACACGTAAATTAATTACTCACTTAACATTTCGACCCATGTGGATATGATGTCCTCTGCGGGACGAAGGTTCATCAATATTCTGCTATGTTGTATGGGTCTACCAGCGATGTGTCAGGATTAGAAATGGTCTCTTGTGTGCCGATCCAGATGTATGATAAAACAGTCATTTTGAATGCGTAAATAATATTGTGCATCTGGCTGCACTGCAAACCCTTTTTATGTAAAATCGACAGGTTATTTATTAGCTGTAGTTAAGCTTGTTGCATGCACTTTGTTTGTAGCAACCCGCTAAGCAACTGTTGAATTTACTGATTGCGCATGTTGCTTGGACACTAAGAGAGTTTTCGCATTATACTACGTGCAGATTCTATTATTCTACTATATAAGCCTATTATGTACAGAAGAACATAAAAAAACATCAGCTGACTTTACTTAAGCACCTTTTTGATGAGCGGGTTGCTATTCTGGTTATTACGTGTGTACTCACACCTTCAGTATACGTGTTTCATTCCTGTTGAATATAATTAGTAGCTTTGTTTGTGATATTATTCCATGATAGTTTTCCATGAATATCCCGCGAGAAGAATACGGCAGCTTACTGTTGAATTAACTATAGCCTTGAAGCATCTACAGATTGATATTATTGGTCTTACATTTGTACTCGTTCAGCAAACTTGCTTTAGGGCGCGTTTACGCAATGACTCGCCTTTGCATTCTCGCAGCTAGTAGCTAGAAATCATCTGAAATTCCAACATGGCGGAGGTTTTAGCTCTGTCGACTCGCAATGAAAACTCTGAATAATGCGAGTTTAGAAGGGGCTGTGAACATTTCGTCAGGAGGAATTCTTTATCTTATTGCCACGGATTACAAGACTTAAAGCATTTACTCAAACGACGTCGGATTTAGCTAATCCAGACGGCATCGTTGCCATGGCAACGACAACTAGGCCATTGCGATTAAATTCTAGCTGTGAGAATGCAAAGGCGAGTCGTTGCGTAAACCCGGCCTTATTCTAGTTGAATTGAATTTGCAGCGTTGTCAGTTCAACAGGAGTGATATTCTTCCCACCCACGAGCTTTAGATACGTGGTACAATTTAATTTACTTACAAGCCTTGTTGGACCAACGCGCGAATGTATGGCGTAGAGGGCCGTATATTACTCGAATCAATCAATCAAATATACCCAAACAATACACAAATGTTTCACAATTTTATAGGCTCGCGGTTTTTGCACACAAAATTTAACAAGGTAAAAGAACCGAAATTATAAAGCTGTAAATATTAGAAAGACGCAAAGAAACACAAGGAGCCAACATTGTGAACAGGTAAAAAAGATGACAAGTGAGCACTAATAACGACGAAAGAATTCACTTGTCATCACGAGTGTGGGAAAATTCAACCCGGATCATTACTTCAGTTTCCTGGGATTATATATCATTCCAGTCATTACTTCAGTCCTGAAGAAGCAACCCCAAGAAAATCCGAAACGGTACAATCGTATTTGGACTTTGTTTGAACGAAGGTAAACATCTTAAAATCAAATGTATGTTATTATTTTGTTTTGTTTTTCACACTACGTATAGTCTATTTGTCACAGGCGAACAGCAAGAGTATATGGTAACCTAAAAACACACGTTCGACCCTGGCAGAGTAAATTTCAGTTTGATGAAGACATCCCAAATGTTTCATAATTTTAAACTCTTACGCAAACATATCCAAACATGTCAGTCGTTGCTTTTTAAATCGTGCATGCATTTACCGAGTTTTTCAAGTTTTTTTCGCCCCGTACTGTGCGCGTGCTCTTTTTTTTGTTTTTTGTGTGTTAAGTGTGTGCTTACGCCATAATAAAAAGAGTGCGTGCAGCCTTTCAACTGCGTTTTAAATGAGCGGAGGCGCCTGCACGTTCCGCATGAAAAATAGTCTCGTATGGTTTACCTTAATGGTGGGAAAATTTCTCTTCTCCACTCCTCGAGGGAGTCAGTACTCTATCAAGATAAGAGAAAAAACAGTGCAAAATGTTCCCTGTGTACTAGCTATGGGCTAAAAGAGTCCGTCCTATACTCTACCATTGCAGCGTCAAATATCTACGCGTACGGTAGCTAGTGGTGCGGTTTGGCGATTTATCAAGCATTGTGTGGCAAAGAGCGTTTGTTTGGCCGCCCCGACCGACCGCCGACACCCTGTCCACCCCCGCAAATCTTAGGCTGCTTCACAAGGCCCAGCTGACACCACACATTGATCACCCGTTCAACAAAGAATGGAAAAAAGGAAGGGAGTCGAGGGGTGGGGGTAGCCGAGGGCAAAAAAAAAGTGTGGGAACAACTCCTGTAGTCTTAAAGAGCAAGATGCATAGTTTTCTTGGGTTGTGGTTATAGTTAATCAAACCAGCGCTATTGCAAGGGTTACAATCAAATCAGTTTCAGTTTTTCACAGTGAGGGCAAAATTTTCAACTGAGTGTTTGCGATGTGGTCTTTGTTTTGTACGGTTTAGCCAGAGAGAAACTATGTATTAATTCAGCTGAGTTATACCAGGAATTTAAAGGGTTGAGGAGGAGAATTTGTAACTGTAAAAAGTCCCTATTGAAAAGTGTTACATTCATTCCTATTAGTTCCATCCGAGTTTTCAGAGGACGCCACGTGTTCCATCAGGTAATTTTTGTTCATTTTTTTAATGTAAATCTTAAGTAAACTAAATTACAATTAAGCTAAACTACATAATAATTAAATACAATTTTGTTTAGTTTATTTTAATTTTAGGCTGAAAACTGAATAGAAATTCCCACCTAAAACTCATGGCGCCCTCTATAAACTTAGACGGAACTAATAGGAATGAATCTAAGACGTTTCAGTATGGGGTCTCATTCACGAATTCGCCTCTCCATCCCTATAAATTCTTGGTTATATACTTATAAACGGCGAAGAAATGACTCAAATTGATTCGCATACCATGCTTTTATTCTCAGTATTTATTATTTTTTCTTCACTATAAAAACAACTGGAAAACCGTTTTAGACGTTTTACCTGAAAAATTCGTAAAAGCGTTTTGCAAACAGCATTGGCTGAAAGGCCTAACCTTTCAAAACATTCGTTTTTATAGACCTGCACGTGAAATGTGTTTTATAGTTACGGTACCATTTTATTTTAAACAATTATGTCTCTACGTAAGTTTAGATTTAGGTAAAGGCTTGCAAATTGATCACTTGTAGTATATTAACTCAATTTCACGACTGCAGTACTTTAAAAACACTTATGTTTTCAAGAATCTCTTCTTAGCCTTCAGGGAAACGACTAAACACCTTTTCTAGGTGCGTCTAACAGATGTTTATTAAAAATAATACTTTTTGTTTTACGGAGTACCACAGTTTCATTCTCAATAGCAGCTTTAGTCTTTTTATTCTTCCTATATTTACAGTTTATTTTATTCTTCGTCTTACGCTGTTCGTTGCCGTTCCGCTTCGTCTTATTCCACCTTCTTTTCTTGTGTTGAGTTTCTTCATTTACTATTCGATCATGACTGGGTGTCATCGATTTCTATTGGAGCAATGAACAGCCAATCACAGTAAATCATAGACTATAGCCAATTGCACTTCGTCTTATCCAGCCAATCGTGAAAGAGAAAACTACAACGCCATATTTTTTTTTTCAGTATTTAATCGCCTAAATATGGATAATGTTAACGATTTAATGATGGTTAAAGAAATAAAAATAAGATCAGTTAGTAGCCTAGCAATGTTGTTGTTGTTTTTTTAGGCTGTGCTTTGGACGAAGACGAAAAGCAAGAGGAGAGGAGATTTAATGTTGACAATTTAGCCGAAGCTGTTAAATAAACGTAGGTTTGCCCTCTCATCAGAGTTATACTCGTCTACTCCACGTTGCCTTTTGGACTTAAATAGGTTTGCATCCGTATTTTTTTAACACTTCGAGCCCATTTGGCTCTCCGTCCTCTTTCGCTTTTGCACTATTTATGTGGGTTTGAGCAAAACTGACTCACACATGGGAAAATTTAATGAGTTTGCTACATTTGCCACGTCTGACCATCATGTTACAAAACTGATTCACACAGGAAAGACAACAAGGAACCAAGCCCCTTTATATTATTGTGTTTTCTGCATGCTTTTTCAAAAAAAATTATACCTCCTAACATAAAAAAAAATGCTAAAACTTTCAGTTTTAGAAAAAAAAAAATTCAAAACAAATTTGAAACAAATTTTCAAAGTTTTAGAAAAAAAACACCGAATGCAAACGGTCTGCTTTAATTTTCTGTAAATCGGCCGACAGACACTGTCGACCTTTTTACGAAATAGCAAGAAGTAATTAAATCAGTACATTAATACAATGTTTGTTAGGATTAAATTAAGAAATAGACAATAATTAGATTTTGCAAAATTTGTAAAACGAGAAATATTGTTCGTGCTTTATTGGTGAAATAGGTCCAGATGCCGTAGGCTTAATCTGCTTTTAACCTGCGAAACAGAATTTTTAAAGTAGTTCAAAAAGCGCTTTAATCGATTTAGCTTTAAAAAAAACTGTAACATACTGTCACATGAAATACAACGGGACACTGGGAAGCAAACACTTCCCAGTTCCCCTTGCTGTTACGTGCAGCAAACTTGTCTCACAGCCAATAGCTGCGACCAGTTGCTAACCGGAAGTAGTAGCCAATTGCTTAACCAATTGGGTTGCGTCTTGTGCATGGCTTGTTGCTACTGCGTAATTCCTAGCCAGTTGGAACCTGATAGGAGTAGAGCAGCCAAAATTGATGCAAGTGCCTAATAAGCAATACCCGCTTCAAAGTCCTCAATAGTGGCGACTGACTTAGATTAAGCAAAAACTTGAATCTTGTTGTCTTGTTGCAATTAAGTATCACATACCGACAAGAATACGCTTTCATTTGCTCAGGTTTTGTATATCTTCTTATATCTTGTATAAACCATGCGCAATGGCTGTTTCCCGTGACGTCACCATTAGTTAGCCAATGACGAACGAGAACAACGGCTGTTTGGCCGTCTGATTGGACAAGCCCAGTCACGTGATATGAACGTCACAGCAAACAGCCATGGCGCGTGGTATAGGCTACCTGAAAGAATGAAAGTCTCTCTCTTGTGGCGTGTTTTATAAATAACATACAGGGTGGTGTTCAAAAGCTTATGATGAAATTTCCCCAATTTTCCCAGATTTTTCAGATCAATACTGACACTTTTCCCTGATTTTTTTTTTGGTCGAAGGAAGGTGCAGTACAGGACTGGCACATTTTCACATTTCACTCAAATCAAAAAGTGCACTGCCCTAACTGGCATTGGTAAATAGCAGGAAAAGGCCATAATCTCAACACAACTAAAAATTCACTTAACACGTATAACGTCCCACATTACTTAGGCCTAAGGAGTTTTCACTTTATCAGAAATGAAACAAAAAGGAAATGAAGTTTTAACTGAAATAAAGTAAAGGTTTTGTAAGTAAAATATTGAATCCGAATTAGCTATTCTTTATAGGTGAAAGATTTTCGGGAAAATGTTCAACTTCCCTGATTTTCGGTAACTATTTTTCAATTTCCCTGATTTTCGGTAAATATTTTTCAAATTCCTTGATTTTTCCCTGAAAGTTCTCCAGACTTTATAAATTCCTTGAATTTTCCCGGTTTTCCACGTACAACGCCACTCTGTATAATACTAACTTTTTGCTATGAAATTTAAACATGAAACGATAAGGTTATTCTTGCCATTCATCAGTAAAAATGGGGAAGAATAACACGGATTTAGACCAAAAATGAAATTATAATGGAGGCGCGCAGTGGGCGGCACTTAAATTAATCACACAAAATCCGTAAAAAAAACAATTGTGTTTACCGTACGCTATAAGTCACACGTTAAGCTTGAGCTGAAATTACACGCAACACGTTCAGACAAAAGAGTGAAAGAACGGAACACATTGAACATTGATTTAGTGATTACATTAATTAATGATTCGTTACTTAAGAATTTAAAGAAAGGGGTAGAAAGAAAAAACGGACCCGTTTGGGTTAATGTATTCTCAATTCAATTCAATTTTCTGGTCAAACTTCCACCTGATTAATATTCCTACGATTACTCATGGTCGCCATGTTGACACCTACGACATTTCAGTTTTGATAAACGAGCCTGTTTACAGAGTAATTATGAAATATTTCAGTGTCACCGAAGCTCGCGTGTCGTAGCGTGCAATGGAATGGCGTGCGCGAGAGCAAGCACAGTATTCATGCATGCCAGTAGCTCCGCCATAACGGTCATTACTACTTAGCACCCCTCAAAACCCGTAGCCGTTGTTAGAATCGATGTCAAATCGAAAACAACAAAAAATAACGCAATCAACACAAATCAAATATACCCAATTTGTCTATGATTCTTTAATAAGCGATTAATTAGACGTTTTTAGCCAACCTAAATACGCAGTTATGCTTTTGAGTGGCGTTAACTAGTTATCACTGTCGAGAACAAACCTGTTCACTTGTACAGAAACCCGCGTTCGGTTGCTAAGCCGTTTCAGAATAGTTAATGAACTGGGTTCGAGAGTAAATGCCCTCTCGGCCCCAGAGTCTCTAACAATTGGTTTTGTAACGGAAAGAGACACAATGGCCAATCACAGTTTGGGGCGGGCCGGGGGCAGTCCACCTACCTGTGGGGCGATGGGGAGTAAACTATGAGTATCGATGGCGATCAGTCCGGGAAACGAGAAAAACAAACAAATTTTCATTAATGGCGTCCGTAACTAAGCTACGTTGTTGTCTGTTGGGGGGAGAAAAAAAAGTAGGAGACAAGAGGGAAAAGAGTAGGAGGAGTCGTGATAGATAAATGAGCTAGCAAGGGCCTAAACCTAAGCTGACGGTTAAATCAGGACATATAATAATCAGGATCGAGCCTGGCATTCAGTCGCTAAACTGATTAGGTCTTTCTCGTCGCCCTCTGAAGCCCGGGCACGTGTTATTGTTTCATGATGTTGAGTAATTGCTGTCATTAATCATTTGCAGGGCTTCAGTCGTTTTCACTCAGAATTTTTTCTTTCGTTCGCTTTTTTTTTTTACGCTCTTTCTGTTTCTTTCTTTCCTTTTTGCTTTTTCAAGAGAAAAGGGGGCTAAAATTAACGTGATTTACTGCCTTCTAGTGAAAGCAGCAAATCAATAAAGTGCCCACAGATCTGGAAGTGAAACCACAGGCGAACTCTTTGCGACCTCCGTGCCAGACACAGCCTCACTTCTCAAGTTAGTCGCCAGAGTGCTCTGCCTGTTTGCTGCCTGCCTGTTTACTATACCTCCTCCGTCTTCACACTCAACAATAGACATTTTTGGTACACCCACAATAAAAACACAATGTGCATGGCTACAATCGTTGTCATATCGGGGTGGGACAGGGTTCAGACAATTTCTTAATTCTTAATTTCCCTGGCATTTCCAGGTTTTCCAGATGCATCCCAATGGATATTTCCAGGTGTTTACAAGATTTTTAGTTAGGAAAACGGGCAGTAGCTAATGTATGAATATTTGTATGAATATTTGTACGAAAATAATCCAACATCCCAGAAAGTAGCTGTTTAAAAACTAGTCCAGACGGGACTAAACGCAGATATTGGTGCTAGCCTAAGATTTGGTTTATTGAAGTTAGACTATATATCTAAAATACTTGACTTGATTAAAACACAAATTTAAATATTTGCTACTATTTGTTTGTAATCCACTTTTCAATTTGTTACCGAAAGAGGTTTGGCAAGTGGTCCTGAGGTTCATTACCACAGTTTGAAACTGTCTGTCTGTTCAGACGATTTCTTCAACAATCGCTTAACAGGTCGGGTTCCAACTTGGTTTACACTTAGGACAGCATGGGTCTGGGTTCTTGCTGCAATTTGTGTATGTGTGTGGGGGGGGGGGGGGGGGGCACAAGAGTTTGATGAGGGTTGATCAACAATTAGAAGGGTTCCAAGTGGACAGCCGGAAAACCCTCAGTCTTGATAGTGATGTGTACCTAACGAAAATACCGCCTGTGTAAACGTAAATCAAACTTGACTTACTGAAAATGAATCTCCAGCTGTGCACCTGGAATCTTTCCAATTGGACGGAGAGGGAGGAAGTCGGGTGGAAAGGGTTGAACTAAATGTTCCCTGATGACAGTTGTGTGTCCGTATGTTTTTGCTTTAAATAGGAAAGGAGGCCGCTCTGCTTTAAGGTAAACCTTTACAAACTAAACAACACACACTGCTACGATGTTAGAGTAACGGAACCAAAGCTAAACATTGTTTTCTGTCAGCAAATTCCATGATTCGAATTCCTCAGATAAAGAAAAGAGGCAAGGAAGAAAGGAAGGGAAGGAAGGAAAAAGAAAAAGTTCTGAAAAATCGGCATTTGTAGGCGACGTGAAGCGAGGGGCGAAAGAACAAGCACGTGCACATCCCAGAACCAATCAGAGGGTGTCACGAAAAAAGATTTGTGACTGGTATTCGTCAAGTGTCACTGGTTCGAAAGCCCAACGCGACGACGACGACGACTGGCGACCAAGAACCGCAGAAAAATAAAGGAAAATGGAAAGAGAGAAACAGAGAGCCTTACTGTCGTCGACAACAAAATAAGGGCCGAAGCACGAAAGAACGAGAATCTTCCACTTTCGTTCTTTCGCTCATAAATCATCTCATCTCGATTTCTATTGAATTTTCTGGTGGCAAACTCGCGAGACAGAGTTGCCATGGAAACCGTGTAGGGGGCAGGTGGGCTTCTGAATGGAAAACCAACTAGCAGCTAGATTGTGAAGCCACTTTGGTATGCATACGGAGCATGCCGAGTGGGGGTGGGTTCGTAGGGCGGTGGGGGAAGCTTGAAATGAGAAGGAAGGAAAGAAGGGGATTGGCCCGGACGGATTGGGAGGGGGTTTGGGGGGGGGGGGGG
>JAHWFP010156206.1:15175-65389 GCA_023313725.1 Lithobius niger
CAGAGTTAGATTGGGGTTGAGGCTTAGTCTGGCGTGATTAATCAGACTCTCGGACCTTTAGGAAACAGCAAAGAACTTCATTATATTGTCTCCATGAAATTACAAGTTTATACAGAATAAACCAAAACTTAAAAAAAAATAAAATAATGAAAACACAAGTTCAAACTTCAAAAAGAGAAATTTTACCGAGGACCGTATCAGAATCCGACATCCTAATCAAATCCGACGGCATAAAACAAGACGAAATGCGCTGCCGAATTAAAGGTAAACTCGATCGATAACGGATGTAGTCGAGCAATGGGTACCAACAGTGGCCGTCACGGCTGAGTGGTGTGAGTGCCACAGGTCACCTGGTTGCTGAAAGTAGGCAGGCCGTGACGGCTGAGTGATAAGAATGCCACAGATCAGCTAGTTGCTGGAAGTACGCAGATCAGAACCTAAGCAATAAGTGGATAGAGAACGCTGGCAAAGGGAGCTACATCCCATCTTTTACTTGAATTGCAAGATACAGTAGCATACGTTTAGCCTACTATAGTTTGCGTGACGCAAATTACAAACATAAGCATTTGATAATTTAACTTCTGATAATCAGAACGAATAATTCACACCACTGTCTTGTTGGGTGCGTGCACTAATAATAAAATGTATTCTACAAAAGACAAAGATAATATATATAGATGTGTATAGCTATATATATATATATAGATATGTATAAATATATATATATATAGATATGTATAGATATATATATAGATATGTATAGATATATATATATATATATAGATATGTATAGATATATATATATATATACAAACAGAAAGACATGACAGCGGTGCAAACACAAGTAAAATTGCTGACCGACCTGTTTGAAAGATACGTCGGTGGCATGCTTGCAAGCTATATGAGTATTTCTGACCAACCTGTTTGAAAGACTCGTCATTGGTATGTTTGCAAGCATTAGGACCATGTCTGAATAACCTGTTTGAAATACATGTCAATGATAGGCTTGCAGGCATTATAGAAGCACTTCCCATCAGCCTGTTTGAAAGACACGTCAGTGGTAGGCTTGCAAGCTTCAAGATTTTCCGACCAACCTGCTTGCAATAGTGACAATAAAAGCACTGCAATAACGCTGACTCATTTAAAAGCCAAGGAGAGCTAAAACTGAAAAGCACACTAACTGAAAAAAAAAACACAAACGAAAAAACCACGTTTCGATGAGGAACCGGCTGTTTTCAAGCAAAAGAAAATTGAGAGCAACCTCAAACCATCTGTCATTTATCGATTTTATTGCGTATGACTGGGCCGTTGCTGGACATTTTCTTTTTTTTGAAAACGGCGCGGTTTCCAACCGAAATGTCGAATTTACGATGTATTTTTCAATGTTAGCACTCTTAGGCTTTTAAATATGTCAACCTGCCTTACCGTAGTGTAGTATACACATTTAATAGTTCCATGAAGCAAGGACGCTCGGTATAAGAACTAAATATCAAAACTGAGCCATTTGAGAATGAGACCAAACTTCGATTGGACGACGCGGGTGTCGCCTACCGACCTCGTCCCGTCCCGGTTCATAGGCACCAAATCCGGGTTGGCCATTCACCCAGGATGCGGGTCTCTCCTCCACCAACCCCGTGAGTACCCCAGCAGCCTACACGGGCAGCCAAAACTAACTAGCAAGCCGGCCAGCCCGGACAACCAGAGCTAGCTAGCAGCATGAGGTCAGCATGGAATCAGAGAGCAGAAGATAAGTATACAGAGAGAGAGAGAAAGGATAAAGAGAGGGGCAACAAATGCCAAGTTCCCATCGCCAATTCCTAATCCGCACCCCAACCCCGAAGTCCCTCCGAGTCCCCCAACCCACCCCGAACGAAATTTCCTCCTCGTAACACACGCGGCGAGGCTTAAAGGTTCAATGATTAATCGCGGACGGGAGGAAAATTTTAATATGTGTATTGATTTAATCATCTGTCTCGCGCTCGGCCTCTCTAATGTAAACAGGGGATTATCTCGGTCCGCAGCGCGCCTTGCATCCGGGCTTTCTTTGCCTTGGCGCCAGCCCATTCTAAGCCGAGCTTTATCGTAGGAGGCCTTCGCCAGCAAGCAACCAACCATTCATCAACCAACACATCGATCATTCAGAAATTGGATACGTGAGTGCGAAACTGATACACGGCCTTCCACTTTTTCCCCTGTCTTTTCCCCCCTGTTTTGTGGGCGAAACACATCACCACTATCTGGAGTCCTCCTATACCCCTCCCCCGGACTAAGACTATTGGTTACGACTGCCCCCTTCCCCCCTCCTTTAAAGTTTGGTGTGGCTTTCCTTATTGTAGGCGGAACCCAGCGCCGTTGGTTACGACACAACAACAAGGCTTATACACTGCACGTAATGGAGGTCTATATATAATATGAAAAAGGCTCACTCACCACAGCGTATCTATTCACAATTTTAACACGTTTGTGCAGCTATACAAACAATTCCTCGCTAATCAGAACTATACAGAGATATTTCGCACTTGAGGCTGTCCAGAGTAGCTAGAGGGGCAGGAAGAGGGGGACTGAGGCTTAATGGCGCTTCGACATCTGGGGGGGGGGGGGGTCATTAGCGCCGACCTCAGTCACAGTGCAGTGATCATGGTTGCCACTGCACCACACACGCATTACAGAGATGTTCAACAAACACCCAAATCACGACGGCACGGGAGAGTAAGATGAATCGGTCACGTAGAAAAGAACGAACTATATACTGTATTTATTTCTCAGCATTGCAGCCAAATTGCAGCCCGCCACCAAGTAGGAGGATCAAAAATTAAGTCGTAATACGCATCACGAGGTTTGTGAAGGAACCCTGTTAACCCGTGGAAGGTGAGCAAACACTGAGAAGTGGTCACCGTTCTCAGAATTAAAAATAAAACGCAGTGGTAGCAATAACATTAACAAGGGAGCGAAACTGAAAAAAAAGCATGGGTGTAGGGATTAGAGTTTGTCGTAGCGACTTTTCCAGCTGCTGAACGTTATAGAATTCACCACACAATAAGGCAAGGCATTCCACTACTAATAGAATGCACAGTAAAACATGATTTGCCATCTCAGTTCTGGCTTCTTGAGCATTTTAGTATGACCACGAGTAAAGCCAACATTGAAGAGTAACGACTAAAAGCAGGTTTTATTGGACGAATGCCAATGGATTTATTTAAGATTTGGTATAAGATCGCTTTTTCTACGTTCCTGCATAGTAGGAAGATCCAACTGTATAGTTTCCGACATGCATCGCTTATGTATACGTCAGTTTGTATGACTGGTGTTTTTAGTGTTGGGACACGCTAATGGCTAATCTGATACACGTTATTCACCACTTCGTCACAACGTGAGTCGAAGCGATACGAAACAGTTTCCCCGTATGAAACTTATTCCATGCCTGCTGAATTTCGGGCTAAAGCAACTAACCTTTGCTAAGGGAATACTGTAGGCACGAAAGGCACGATGCTATATTAAATTCTCACGTCATTATTGGCAAACTCATTGTTATGTATGGAAAAAATAATGCTTTACAAATAGCGTCAACTGACCACTAACTAACCATTAATGAGCTTGACGTAGAGAAGGAGGTTTGGGGAAAAGAAGCAAAAGAAACGTTTCAAAATATTCCGCAATCCACAGCAAGCTTCAGCAAGTGGTCAACACCAAACGCTGGAGAAAGCCCAACACAGCCAACTGATTGCTACAGTTGCTCAAAAGTAAGATTGGTAAGTCAGCAATGACATAGGAGAATGTCGTTACTGTGAACTGTAAAGATTCCTTCAAAACATTCCTTCAGAAGCCAGATAAGACAGTGCAGTACCAGGAATTGCTTCATCTTCCGCCCCCACCCCCACCACCGACCCCTAGCTGATTTACTTCGGCCGTACCACTTTAAATACGCTTTCTACGGCCCTGCCTACATTACGTAATGAACACTGCCAAACTATATTTACTTTCGAAATAATCTTCACAGTTGACCTTGCAGTTAAGTAATAGATATCCATGAAGTAGACTTGGTTATCCCGAAATAATTGATCGCCTGCGAGAAACGGAACAGTACAAATATCGAGGGGTGGCGAAATCGCACGAGCGCTTCAGCGAGAGTTCGATTTTGCTACCCCGAGATTTGTGGACTGTTCCGTTTCGAGCAAAGATGAATTATTTCGGGATAACCGGGTCTACTTCACGGATATGTGTTTTAGTGTTAAGGTGTGACATCAAGCTTAATTTTTGAAGATTTTTTGTTCGTAAATTTTATTTTTGAAGCATAATGAATTTAAGAATATTTACATGTGACTTATATAAATTTCTGAACGGATACTTCCGGTAGAAACTTCCTGTGTACGAAGTCAGAGCGAAGGTGAAAGACGTTCCATAATACCGATGTTTATGTTTTAAGGTAAAACGGTATTTTTTCCTACTTTAATAGTTTAAAGAAGATTAGAGTACAACTAGCGCTATTCGATTGAGTCTCGTAGGTTTTTAGGTGTATTTAGGCGTATTTAAAAGTGTCAGTAGCCTAGTTTTCGTACAGTCGGAACGAAAGGTTGGCGGGTTGGGCCATTCCTGTATGGGCCGGGGCCTAGAATTAGAATAGCACTCGAGGTTTTTTCGTGTTAGTACGATAAAGTCGCAAGTTGCAAATGTGCCTATTTTATGTTGGTTGCAATGGTTTGTGCTGGTTGAATTTGTGTTGTGTACGGTAGTTTTGCAAATCTGTCTTATATGTCACATGGTGGAGCAGGGGTTGTGCAGACCCCGGAAAAAGAGTGGTTTATCAAAAAAAATCCACGGTGACGTGTGTAAGTTTTCAGATTAACCGTACATATAACGACTACAGTTTTAGCGTGGAGATGTTAGCGTGACGTCACCACCGTGCATTAATTGTTTATATGCAACTCTATATTTTTGATAATTTTCTGTATTTCATTAGCATAGAGACCTAATTTAAAGTATGTAGAAGGGTAATATGATAATATTTATACTCGCTCAACACTCGCTGACGGACAGAGTGAGAGAATAGACACACAGAGAAAAAAGGGGGAAAAAACAACCCGAAAATAGCGACATCTTATTTGGCTTCAGCGGTATGTTTAATTTCCAAGATAAATTGTGCTGATGTTCCAAGATCGATCTGGCCGCCTCCCTCTCATCGTAATGGCCAACCCCTATTTCCTGTAACCGAGGTAATAGCTTCTGCTAATGTCGAGGAATTGAGTTGGCAATGTCTAAACCCTTGGTCTTCATTACGGTCCGATTGTGGGAGCTCCTCCCCTTGGGACAACCGCCCACTTAGCCTCTTCCACTGATTTCCGCCCGTCGAACACACGATGGATAGATGATGGTATGTGTCTTCCTTTTTCGCTATGGCTGTTGCAGAAGACTGTAACACAAATCAATGGCGAAGTTCCAAAACAAAGTGGGGAAAAAGTGGTTGCAATCATTGTCGGGTTGTGGATTTGGTTGGGATAGTAGCCTACACTTGCAGGCGTAGGCTATGTACTGAATTCCCAACTACAAGTTTCGCTTTCTATAGAGCAGTGACATTTGCCGCCATATTGGCACCAGTATGGGTTTTGGAGGGCATAACTACAAGGTGCACTACATAAAAATGGAGGAAAAAACAACGGAAGACCGGATTTCTTAGGCTTAAAATAACGTTGTTTTCTCCAACAACAAAAATCGCGCGTTTTAGGTCTAAGAAATCACTCTTAACAGCATCGGCTTCAGTATGTGGCCCTTCTGTTTCTCTCTGCAGTGCCCCTTGCAGCGAACCCATTAAGGCTCCAGCATAGAGTTATATACAATAATACTACGTCGTGTCACTGCTCTATAGACGTTGTACTGCGATCTTAGAACAAGGAAGGAGTCTGTAAACTGAAGTAAGAACTTAATTAAATCATGAACTAAAAACTGTGGCTAGTAAGTTGTATTCAGTTTTGGCAGGCCTTCCTCAAATAATTTTAGTAGGAGGATGAAAGAGAGAGTAAGGGGCCATTCAAAAACCACGGGAGGGGGGGGGGTTCCAAGTAAACCACGTTGCATTGAAGGGAAATCCCTTATCGCCATTGAATTGGTGATTTGCCGGAACGAGAGTCTCTACGTATAGCATCGCACTCAGCCATACTTTGTTCTTATATTTCCTATATCTGCCTTAACGTCTCAGCCAACTGAAATTTCTCGCTAAATTTCCCGAAATATACCAAAACTGAATTTCCCGCATAGCGGTGAAAGATACTGCGGATTGCCGTAGATATCCTCAACAAAGTAAGACTGCGTTCTAAATACATTTAAATAGTGGGCGGTTAAAATGTCGAGTGCTTCAGTGGGACAATTCAATGCAGTGATGGCTTACGTAATAATAAACGTATTAGGTAACAATTTTATACTTTCCGTCTCAGTTACAAATCTCGGATGAAGTTTTTAGTCTATAGCGGCCGTTGCAGAGCGCCAAAAATCTTGGTGAAAACATTTCACATCACGATGAATCAAACAGCTGCGTTTATTAAAAGCGAAAGTGGAGTATGGGGGTACATTGTTGGGTCTCTCATGTCGAACACTATCAAGTCACCAAATCTGGTACGGCACAATAACACAAATTTTATACGAAGTGGTACTATATTTTTCGAAAATACATTAAGGTGTAATTTTTTTAAATACGTGGAGGGGGGGTTGTGGCTATTAGCCACATGGTTTTTTTTGGGGTGGGTCCAAGATTTGGCCACAGATTACCACACTGGGGGGAGGGGGTTAAAAAAGGCTTAAAAAAACGGCTATGTGGTTTTTGAATGGCCCCTAATTAAAGGAAAAAAGGGACAGGGTGTGTGGCAGGATAAAACAGAAGGAGAGTTTAGGGAAAACGACAACGCTGAAATTATTTGCACCGTCCATACATATGAGGCCTGAACATAAAAAAAAAACACAACCTTATCAACAAAGAAAAATAAAACTACGGATGTGGTAAAACTTCAGCAGAGTAGCAGCTACAATGATGTATAATCTCCGCAGCCTATCTTGAGTTCTCCCGAGAACGAACACAGATAATATATTGTACGTTTTTGGTAGCAGAGTGCCTTGTTGATATCCAAGATGGTTACAAAAACAATAGCGGCCGTAGATTAAAGCCGCCCCCTTCAGGTAGACGTAGTCACTCGTAAAATACCTTTAGGACTCAAGATGCGCCTCGCACACAATAGGTCTAAAACATATAGCTAGGACTAGAGGAAATACAATAGCACACCAGCGTAACTCGTACAGCCTACACTAAAAATAGCTAAGATTTGTGTATGTATTTATTATGGACTTGTCCCAACTGGGACTCGAAACAACGAACTACACATCACAATAATTCAGAGGCTCCTATATCCTCTCGACCATCTCTCCATGACTCGTACGTTAGGAGTGTTCATTAGTTCCAGTCCCTGATGCCTTCTCGTTGTAAGTCCATAATAAAAGCTTAACGAATCTTAGCAATATTTAGTCTGTTGTGCTAGTGTGTTTCCTATTCCTATATAATTCCTATATAATAATTATTTCCTATATAATTCCTATGTATTCCTATATAATTTACAGCGATTTGTGTATGTTTATTAAAAAATTTGTGTATGTTTATTTAAAAATTTACTGTCGTTAATAAACTTTTCTAGATGACTCCATGAAGTCGGAATAGTCTACTTCCCCTACTTCCCCCACCAAGTTTCAGCCAATCAAAGTAGTGATATCAGAACAAAAAAGGTTGCCACCAAGTTGCTACATTAGTTGCCAAGCTGATCCCACCGAGTATTAGATCAAAGGTTACGTCAAAAACCTGATCATTGCTACTATCGTTAGCAATGGTCAAGTTTTTGATTTAAGGTCTGAGGTGGGATTAGCTTGGGAACTAATGTAGCAAATTGGCAGTATTTTTTTTTTGTTCTACTCGCTACTTTGATTGGCTGAAACTTGGCGGGTTCTTTCACCCTTGTGGGTTTTGCTTCAGATATCAGTTCTTTTGGTTGTCTATTTTGTTGCATTTTTTATGTTTGCCAATGCCTAGTTAGCGGTTTAATCTTTTTAATTTTATTTTGAGCTTGCGTTTTTTTTTTAATAATTAAAATTAGCCTATTTTTCAAATGTGTACACCCGTGAATAAGAACGGAGGTATTAATTTTTTTATATAGTTTTGCTGGAGTTTTGCGGTCCGCAGTTTTTAAAAAAGTATTGCCTTAGACCATTGTTTCTTCGGGGGGGGGGGGGGGGGAAGATGAGGCTTAATGGCGCGTTGACAGCTTGGTCATTAGCGCCAACCTCAGTCACAGTGCAGTGGTCCGGGTCGTCACTGCACCACACATTACAGAGATATTATTCAAACCCCTAATCTAAATCTTGTCATACATCTGTTTCTTCGGGCCAATAACTCAGAAAGCGGGTATTCACTAACGTTACAACCTATGATGTGTACTGGGATAACGGCGTTAAACATATAGCAACTCTTTTAAATGCACAGCCTAGCACTTCATATTTCACTTGACAGTGATGGGAGAAAGTACTTTGGAATGGGAGCGTGTCACGGGAGGGGTTGGTTGTCAAGAAGATTATTGCATATCCTCCAGTTTTACACCATGTCATCTTGTCATTGTTCTATAACTTCCTTCCTTCCTTCCGAAACATAAACAGTTCGACTATTAAGTCAAGACTTCTACTTGGATGTCAAGCCCAACCATTAACTGCACCGCGAAATTTATTCATTATTTATAGCTTTGTTGCCGAAGAATGTACTACAATACAATTGGCTTTAACGACCATCTAAAAGCCATAAAATTAAACCGTAAGGTAATTGCTCCGCATCACGGCGACTGGACCATTCAATTGAGGCGTTGTAAAATTATGATGTCACGCAGTTCATCATGTGACGCTGGATGCCTTTGGATTCAAGCCACTGTTCAATGTCAACGGAATGGAGCAATTTAAAAACCATAATGGTCAATGAAAATTGGACGCTTCTGAGGGACAGCAAGAAGGGATCGGCCGTGTACCGAACTTTAAACAACAATAGTCAATACGGGCCTTAGGGCCTACTCGATACTTTACCGAACTGTGCTAACCCGAGTGAGATACAATGTGAAGTCCCAGTTTATCATATGGTAAGCGCACAAGTTATGATAGTTAAGATATTAGGCCCGTGATTGGGGGGGGGGGGGGGGGTCACCCTTCACCCTCCCCCTCCCCAAAAAAACAGAAACTTTGAAGGTCCTGAAGTTGAGCGTAAAAGTGTACGTAAGGTCTTAAATTTCAGAGAATAAGAGCCCGTACGGTCATGAATTTGAGAGAAAAAAAAATCCCTAAGCTCCCGAATTTCACGGAAAACGTATCGATGTGGTCCCTGAATCAGCGAAATGAAATTAAAAGAGCATGTTGTTGCTTTGAAATGTGAAAAAGCCTTTACTCAAAATTCTTTCAGTCATCTTGACAAAATTCAATAAAAGGTATCCCCCTCCCCCTTCGATAGCAGCCTATATTGTTTGAAAATTTCCTCCAGTGTCGCAGACTCGTTACCACACAGCAAGTTCTCTGCCCCCTCCCCACCCCCAACCACACACACACACACACACCAACCCCCTTATCCTGAGAACTATTTAGGATAGGGATACGGCGACAGTCCTAACCCAATTATGAGTGTAGTTAATTACAGGAATACTTAAGAACGTAGTACACAAACCTCGTAGCTCAGTGAAGCCAACGTTTCCACTGTCAACTAAGGCCGATTCACCCAAGTAACTGTGAAAACATATATCATGTGGAAAACGGTGTAATCCTAGAAATCACCGAAGATTTTGACACGTTGATAGAAATTAGTTAATGCAGAAACGCCAGTTTTAAACATTTTAAAAATCTACAACGCTTATATAAGAGCAGCAAGATTAATCATTTTAGCAATGATACATTTTAAAAATAAATTCGTTCGTAGAATCCCTTAAAGCGGAAAATGTGGCACGATAAAATGCGGAGAAGGGAAGATGGTTTTGCCCACTGCACTTGCCGTAATAATAACTGCACTAGTAACAATAGTAGTTAAACGTTTTTGAAATATCGACAGATGTGTAAATTTAATTCAGGCTTTTAAGTTTATTTGTATATTTCATTTGATTATTCTTTGCTTCCCGTCTTACTTGCACAAGAAGTTTGTACGATTTAAACAAGATTTAGCAGATTTCAAATTTAATCTAAAAAGAACGAGATTTAACATGTTAGTCATGTTAGTCACTAGTGTGCTGAAAGAAAATACTTTTATCATGGTGACTGAGTTATAAATAAGAGCCCACTGAGATTGTTTTTTTGAAGTAAGTCGATTAGAAGAGCTCGGTCAGTAATTAAAAAGTCTCTTGATTTGCAGGATAGATAGAAAACCTGATGATCAGGGTAGATCGAGATAGAGATTACCCAACTCACTTAATATATGTGATACGACAGGTAAAAGACAGATGGACACACACAGCTGGAGCTAAAACACGTAATTTCGACATTTTTAAATAAATGTTTTAAAATATTTTAAAATAAATATTTACAGTATTTACAAGACGATTACTTATATAATTATAAGTCTTTGTCATATAATTAGTTCCACAGGTTTAAAATGAGGATTCGTGGCTGATCAGAGTTTGCACTTTTTTTTATGTTTATCGGATTTAATTCAATGCATAAAAAAATTGATAGAGCTACAATGTTTACACACTAATGTTAGTGATTTTTTATTGTAGTGAATTTAATTCAGGTAGTTGTGGGTAGTCTGTCAGTCATGACATCATCAGCGAGGTTTTCCGAGTTTGACTTCCCTGTTCATGAATTTTTTTCTGATTAATTGAATAATGTTTTCTTCTGGGTCTAGTAATAAGGTCTAGTAATAAGGTCTAATAATATTAAGAAGAAAAGGCAGTTTTGCTGAAAAAGCATGAATTTAAGATACGCTAAATGCAAGAAAAAAATGAGCAAATTCTTAATAACCTAGTCCTACAAACTACTGCAGTAACTAGGAATGCAGCAGTAAGAACTGGAGGTATTAGTTAAAAGGTTCACTACAAGACACACTGCAAAATAAGGTAAAATCAAAACTAACAACATTGCGAACCAAAAACTACTTCTCGTTTCCATACATAATAAAAACGTTTTGCAGTATGCTCGATACGCTGAATATTTTTTTTTTTACTGATGATGTTCACACGCATTTCAGCCCTCGTTTAAAATACATATCCGATCATACGGATTAGGATTATTAACAGAAAATTAGCATGTATAATGCATATGACATACATAAGTAAGCAAATGAGATTGGACGAAGCAAGCAGTCTGCATTAAAGACTGGCGTCAGACTAGTGTATTGTGTTTCCTCACAAGGCCAGTCTTTAATGCAGGCTGCTTGCTTCGTTTATCCCTTACCTTGTGATTTTCTTTCTGTATTCAAAAGAGATTGCCATTTCACAAATGAAAGGTGGCCTTTCCGCATTATATTTACTAAAGTTAACAACATAAAAATAATAACAATACGGCTTCAAATGCTGTAGTCATGTAGAACTATGAGCCGGAAACTATATTAATCTATGCAAAACTAACTGGAATATTGTGGCCCACTTTGATACCACAAATGCACAATGTCTGTCCTCCTGTCTGGGTTTTTTTCAAGTTTTTTTGAGGAGCAGATATATGATAAGATCTAGTTTTGGCGGTTTTGTTTAACATTTCTGTATTGTGCAGCGCAGTGGCAACCTGCATCACTACACTGTGACTGACGTTGGCGCTAATAACCTAGCTGTTGGTGCACCATGCAGCCTTAATGCCCCCCCCCCCCCTCCCCCGGTCTTGATGCCAGTCTAAATTTGTATTCCCTTATTTGTCAGGTCACTATCTACTGCCTACGGGGTTAACCGTCTTTCCTATAAAGCTAACAATTATTGTTCCTCCAACCGATGTCCTTCCCGTCTTTATGTTTGGCCAGAATACCCTCAGCAACATCAGGCACAAGCCATGAAATACGACCAGCTCCTCCATCTAGGGCCATAAGCAGGATGTAAGGGTCGCTGTCGTGCCACACTCAAGCCAAGAATTAAGCTGGCTCCAACATGAAGAGAAAGAATAAGAAGTGACGTAAAGAGAGAAGTAAAGCCTGTAATAAAGCATCTCTCATAATGGCGTCTTTACACTCGTACAGTTTTGTTTTCCGACAACGTAATTGACGTGGCCTGGAAGTATGCGGCAATACGTGTTATTTTATTATGACAACGCAATTGGGTGTAACATATTAAATGTGCAATTAATGATTGAAATTGTTCTTATAATATTATTTATTTATTCTTATATGCTGGTGGTTTGTGGCTTCGTTACCGTTAAAGCCAGTGTTGTTGGAAGTTAAGAAGTGATCATGATCAAATAGCGAACCCAGGAATTTTGTTTACGGGGAGGGAATGAGTCTTTATGGCGCGGCAAGAGCTAGATCAAACCTCAGTCACAGTACAGTTCTTCGGGTTACCACTGCGCCACGTATTACACACATTAAACAAACCCCAAATATATATCTAACCATATACCTGTACCTCCGAAAATTTAAAAATCCTGTAGAGACGGACACACTCGTCGCCCAACTAACGCGCGGAAGATGGGAACGGCAATGAACGCCATCAAGATGGTGGCAGTCTACAAAGCCCATGACGGACCGTTAGTAGCCGGTGATACCAATGATATTCAGGAGGGATATCCCCTCCAATGTGAGTTTGTGTTACCATTATGTAAACGTGCCAACACCACTTCTTTTCTGCGACAAGCCAAGTGCCATGTCTGGACCGTGCCTTTAATAGTTCGCAACTTGTTGCTGCCTTGTTTGTCCTACAAAGCCTGCGAAGCTGTATGCAACGTCACACGTAGGATAATAAAGCGTTCTAGGGAACAAGGCAGAGATTTTGTTTGGGAAAAAGGGGGGGGGGGAAAGAACCGAGGCTTCATGGCGCATCGACAGCTAGGTCATTAGCGCTGACTTCAGTCACAGTGCAGTGGTCCTGGTAAACACTGTACCACATATTAGAAGGTTGTTAAACAAACCATAAATATGTATCTTACCATGTATCTGTACCTCCAAAAATTAAAAAACCCTGGACACGTGGACAGACTTATTGCCCAATGACGCGCTATGTCTCGCGGAAGTTGGAAACGTCGTCGAACACCATTAAGATGGTGACAATCAACAAGCAAGTATTGGACTGTAAGTGGCCGTCGACACCAATGACACTAAGTAGGGATAAACCCCCACCCCTCAACTGGAAGAAATTTTTTTTAAGGTTAGTGTGACCAATACGCAAGCGGGCTGACACCACCTCTTACAGGCGCTTGCAGTGATAAGCCGAGTACCATTCCTGGCCAGTGCTTTTAATAACCCACAACTTATTGCGTCTTATTCGTCCCACAAGGTGTGCCAAGCAGTGAGCACTCTCAGACGTAGAGCTGGATGGAACAGGGCACAGATCCCTATCGAGAAGACCAGAAAGGGACCCTTTCGCTGCAACATCAACGTGCTCCTTCCCAGTTATACTGACATGGCCCAGGATCCAGCATAGTTTTTCAGTCACAGTTTTCTGCTGGCCAGGCAAGTGGGAAAGCAGAGCTTGGATTCGCTGTGGCAATGGGGTCTGGGGGTTGTATGTCGCCAAGGACTCCAGGGATCTCATGGAATCACTAAAAGATGATAAAATGTGTGCCCCGAAGGTCAAGGATCCATTCAACAACCAGAACAAGCACCAGAAGCCCTGCCGAAAACACAGAATAGCCTGATGAAAGGCGATGGGAAACAGTCACTCCCTCATGCACACTAGCACATGCCACGCCAATTTCTCACTTCAACCCATCAGTGCCGCAGCCGATATCTAGTATATTGATAACACAGCCACTGGGATTCCTGCAAGTACGTACTCCTTGCTGGTGGAGTGGAACTTTTTGGAAGGGATGCCAGACAGAAAGCAAAATGCCACTTGGGATATGCCAGGAGGCCACTGGTATCTATTGAAGTCTCGAGATGCGGGGTTGTTCAAAGGCCATCAAGACCATCTCCCGCAGGACTGCAGGAGCCTGGATATTGGCGACTTTTCACTGATGGGTCGAAGTCAGAAGTTGGCGTGGCATGTGCTTGTGTGCATGAGGGGGTAACTGTTTCCCATCGCCTTCCAACCTGGGCCAGTGCACTGTGACTGAGGTTACCTCTAATGACCTAGCTGTCGATGCGCCATTAAATATCAATCCCCCATCGCCTTTCATCAGGCTATTCTGTGTTTTCAGTGGAGCTTCTGCCACTTGGTTTGGTTGTTGAATGGATACCTGATCTTTAGTCAGTCTATGAGTGCCCTGGAGTCCTTGGCGACATACAACCATCGGAACCCCTTGACACAGCGAATCAAAGCTCTGCTTTCCTGCTTACCTGGCCAGCAGAAAATCACACTGTGGCACTGACGGCAAACTGTGATTTTCTGCTGGAACCCAGGCCATGTCGGTATAGCTGGGTATGAGCACGCTGATGCTGCAGCAAGAGGGGCCCCTTCTGGTCCTCTCCATAGGAATTAGGGATCTGTGCCTTGTTCCCTCGAACGCCTTTCCAGCTCTCCGTCTGAGATTGCTCACTGCTTGGCAAGCCTTGTTGTACAAACAAGACAGTAATAAGCTACGAGCTATTAAAAGCACTGTCCAGGAATGGCACTCGGGTTGTCGCCGCATTTGCCAGGAGGAGGCAGTGCTAGCCCGTTTGAGTATTTGTCACACCAACTTACTCATTGCTTTCTGTTGATGGAGGGTTAACCCTCTTAAATGTCAGTGGTGTCGCCGGCCACTCTTGGTCGATCACTTTCTCGTTGATTGTCACCATTTTGATGGAGTTCGCCGCCATTTCCACCTTACACGTGACATAACGTGTCAATTTGCCAATGATTCTGTCCTCCTGTCCGGGGTTTTTAATTTTTGCAGGAGGTGCAGATATACCAAAAGATCTAGATTTGGGGTTTGGTTAACATCTCTGTATTGTGTGGGGCAGTGGAATCCCGGGCCACTGAGGTTAGCACTAACGACCTAGCTGTCGACCCGCCATTAAACCTCAATCCCGTCTCCCCCCGACCATATTTTGAAAAATCTGGCCTTATTTCCATCAACAAAACAGAACACAGCTAGAAAGCTACAGATGCACAGCCCGTAGAAACACATAGCGATAGGCAACGACGGGAAGACAAGCACATACCATGCAGATCTAGCTAAGAATCACAGAAAGTAAACGCCAGGCATAATAAATCTAAAACTTGGCTTTTCAACGTTTCACAGGCACCAAAATTGCTGAAAATGACCTGTTTTATAGAGCTCCTATAAACTTAAAGTACTCCCCCTCCTTACACCCCGATCAGATCTACACCTTATTTTGAATTCCAAGTGTATTTTCACCTACTCATCCTGTCCCCCCCCCCCGCACCTCCAAAACAAAATACCTGGGAATGCCACGTCTGCTTTTTTTTTTACCATTTTCTCAATCGAGCCTCATCCCCACACTTTTTTTTTTATTGTGTTGGTGCGTATAGGAGTAATTTTCATTGAAGGAAAACCATGCACCACGGCTCTCTATCGTGACGCGCGTATCAAGTAACTGGGCTAGTCCAATCAGACAGCCAAAGAGCCGCTGTAATCGTTCGTCAATGGCCAACACTTGGTGAGGTCACGGGAGAGAGCCTGGCGGTGGTGTATAGAGGCGCAACATGCATACACCTTACGAGCAGCGTTTCGACGCAACATACATACACTTAGGAACGTTTAGGAAAAGGCACGCACGTTGCAACCTCTAGGCATGTTTTCTCTATCAACTATTTTAAGTTGCAGTGCTATTTTACCTATTGTATACCTTCTTTCACTTTAAGGATGTTGTGTAAAGTCTGGAATCCCACCCAAAAAAAAAATTAACAAGTTCGAAAAACCGTTACAAAGACCACGAAAAACGAGCACGCATTTGTTTACGGAGGTGGAAAATACAGCAACGCCCACGGGAAGTCTAAAAGCAGGAGGAACGAACGGAAAATTCAAATGCACTTGTTTTGATATGCAGCAGACAGCGGTATTTCCCGTACGGGTAAAAGCGTGCATGGTAATATTTTCAATTTCATGCAAAGTTCACTGGCACACCCCAAAGGTCCTTCCTTCTTTCTCGACTTTCATCAGAGTTGCAGATCCAAGAACCTCCCTCATCCTCCACCTAACCAAACGAGAAAAGTAGGTAGGGGGAAGAGGATGTGGCAGAAGAGTTCCGAGTTCAGCTCATATTATACATACACAAGGCCAGCAGCTGCAAAAAGAAGAAAATTGTAGACTGATAACGTCAAAAAGGGATCCCCAAACTTCCGCCAAAGCTGCTTCTAACATTCAAATAGTGACTATATAGGACGAGCAACAGATAGACAGTGAAAGAGAGAGAGCGAGAGAGCTATAGAAAGAAAAGAAGGGCATATGTTCAACTTGGTGGAGCCTAAATCCCGAACTTTTCAATGTTTGCACCAAATGTTGCAAATGCCGTAAATACCTCGGTAAAAAAAAGGAATTTTACTGTTTTGAATTCCGCAGTCTTTTTGTCTTTTCGGCCGAAAATAACTGCAATCTGAACGGACTGAGGGACACAAAGCAAAGCGGAGTTTTATTCGTCAAGAATTTATTAGAATGATTGTTTTTGGTTTTACTTATTCTGCTACTTATACTGCCGTGACTAAAATATGACGCAAATAGACGGCAATGTTGACTCTCTCTATCTCAACCTACTTCGAATGTGGGATGGAACACACACACAAAGTGCTCGGTTGAATATTTACAGTTGTGCAGTACATGTATGAACAAACATGGGCGCACCAAAACCAAAACCCAGAAGGGGTAACAAACCTAGCAAGGTTTTGTCACTCACTAGGCAAACATGGCTGCTACCAACATTCTCCACCCAATCGCAATAATTCAACATTAACTGCCAACCGACCACCACAAACGCCCATCGCCAAAAAAAAAATCCCTTCATTGGTTGTTTCTTATCTTTAAATAAATGCCTGCATTTCTTTGATAAATCCAAAATTGGATTAACTTTTTAAGCTGAATAATAATTTTTAAATGTGATGGTATTGTACTAAAATGGGCGTTCGTACGTTAACTGCTTCTTTTCTAGTAAAGCAAAAAAAAAAAAAAATGTATTTTCTTACAGTGCAATTTTATTGAACATGAAACTACTCCAGAATGAGGCTGAACCGATTTTGATGAAATTTGGTATATGGAATTTTGACCTACATTTCTTGACGAAAACGGATAAAAATCAGATGCAAATTATTAGTGCGAGTGAAGATTTAAAAGCATAGCGTTAGCCAACATTGCATTAGGCTACTCAAACCGGATTAGGCTACTAACTCTAGCATGGCAGTTCTAAATTATATTCTTTTACCAGCCATTATTAGATCGAAACTTTCAAACTATAGCGGTAAGAGGTGAAATTAATTATTCTAATAGTGATGAAAATTGTTTGCCTAAAAACGTTCCCAAGTTTGACGTTATTGCAAAAAAAATTCGGCCACAATACATAACTGGTATTTCAAACATATAACGATCTCGAAAAACCCCTTCCATTGTTTTTGAATCCAGACAATAAGTATCGTCTACGCAGAAGAAAAGGCTGCGAGGTATGATGTAATAAAAATCTGTTTATCAGCTTATATCTGCGTTTATTCAGTCGTTGAGGGTCTGCTTACCAGTTGCACATCCAGGATTGAGTGTTAGGACAAAGCTGGAGAAGACTAGTGCCCATACCCAAATTTACAACAAACGTTGGAAAATTAGACGAATAGAACATGTAGCACCTGAAAGAATTATGAACATTGACTTTTTGAGGTATTTGATCAGATCCCAGGGGTATTTTCATATGAACCGGGCACCAATGACCTTATCGGATTTGACATAGAAATGGAACGCGAGGCAGAGAAACAGTTACGTAGATATTTCCCGAGCCGAAACAGAAGGAATTTTTTTTTAATTAATTTCTTTGAGCCTTAAGTTAGCCGAAGCAACTTAATGCTTGTATGGCTGATTGAAAGGATGCTTGCCTACTCTAAAAATCACTGAAAATGGGCTGTTTTACATGGCTCCGAGGACATCAAGCATCCATCTCTTCATAGATCCCTTAACCAAGTGAAGTGAAGTGAAGTTTATTGCTCCAAGTGGTCAAAACGTTGTACAAAAAGGTTATGGGTGAAACTATAATACACGTTTACAGCAATCCACAGGAACAAAGGTCCCCCTTGAGAAAAAAAAAATCGAGCGCGGTGCAATAACAGAATCAAATTATAAAACCAAATGTTTTAAAATGTATACTGCGAAAAAGTATATATAAAAAAGAAGCAAAACGAAAACAGATCCCCAATAGAAGTGACAATGTGTTAATAAAATAAACAATTGCTGTTTCAATGCACTAAAATAAAAACAAATTTTCTATTTCTAAAATGCTATTTCTTGAAGGAAAAATGAAACCATCACCAGTTTCTTCAGAGATGACGTATGTGGTGGGGGATTCATCCTGTCCAATGCTATGCTGAGTGAAAGTTTGGTTGCCGTGTCACTCGCTCTGCTGATCTGAATTAGCTATAGTGTGATTGACAGGCTTGATTTGACAGTTTGATTGTGCCCTTGCACTTCAGGAAATCGAAACGTGACGCAAGTGAACACATACCTACTTATTACTACTTAACTACCCAATCATTAAGCCTTCCAGAATGTGCTTTATGAGACGCGTTTACATTCCGTCTCGTCTCGTTGAACATTCAAGGTATTTTAGTAGCACGTCTGCTCGTTTCGCGTATACACAACTGTCTTGTTCAGCCAAACTTCTTTTTCGTTGAGTTATTTCAACCGGAATTGGCAACGCCTGTTGGTCACTGTCAAATTTATAACTGATTCGATGGGTCCTGCCCCGCCAATCCTCGGCAGTCGGGAAAGAACGTAAATTTCTGCCTCGCTTGGAAAAATTATGGCGAACGGCATCCCGTGGTTTCAGTTTAATCTGAAGGCGGTGGCGGTGCGAGGGCTCCTGGCAGAAAATTAAAATTTCCTTTCCCGAAATAAGGCTGCATATTAAAAGTAGAGGCTCGAATCCGATGGCGTAAAGCAGTAGCTCACCCCCCTGAGTTATAGCAGCTGAGGAAATCTCCTGCAATTAATTTGCTGCCAGCTGTAACTCATGACAAAAAAGGGAAAACGATCGTCGATCGCTTGAAAGAAAGAAAAACGAAGCAACGTCGTCAAGTGTAAAAAAAAAATGTGAGTAGTTTATTTACGTCCACTGTCTACGAGTTAGAAATTAACTGAAGCTTTGGTTTAACCAAGCTCATATAAACAGTAGTATAAAAGTTACATTATTATAGTTTTCCACCCCTGTTAAGACGCTGTGCCAGAGGGTTACGCCCCATTTCGCCAAAAGGAAAGCAGATTAACAGTTTTTGCCTCAGGGGGCCAGTCCCGTTTCGTCATATCCCGTTTCGCCAAATACCGTTCACGAAATTTCAGGCACGCGAAACATTTAAACCATTTAAACATGAACATGTATAACATGATAATGGTCAGACATTTATAGACAAACACCTGTTTTGCAGAATCCCGTTTGGTAGAATAATTTGTTTCAAATTACGTGCCTCGCTCGCGCTACTGCACTCGCTGCGGCTAAACACAACATCAGAAACCTCAACTAATCACAAATTACTTTTTGGAAGAATATTTTGATTCTACATTGCGAAACGGGATTCTGCAAAACGGTAATTCCCGTTTGGGAAAGGATAACCAACATGTGTATGACTAACTATTCTTAAAAGAGAACTTTGGCATTCACGTAGGGACGACCAAGCGTTCTAAACAACTGGCATCCGTCTGTATTGCCAGTTTTCAAAACGCAAATAAATTAATTGGTCTTATTCTACCACTGCTTGTCTCTGTTAAATGTTAGCATTTTAAAGCTCCAATACATGGAAATAAGGTATTATAGCGATCAACCTCGCTAAGTGTATTGAAGATAAAATGAACCAAAAATAATAATAAATTTTTTTAAATTGTTTTTTGCTTTTTGCCGTTGGTGAATTTTCTGTCTTCTATGTTTTTGTAACTAGGGCGTCATTTGTTTTAATTTTTTTAATTTTTAATAACTCAGTTATAAAATAAATAAATAAATAAATAAATAAATAAATAAATACATGAAACTTTGGTTACAAAACGACGAAGTCAGAAAATTTGTTTTCAATTTGCTTGGCTAGGTTGATTGCTGTAATCCGTTATACAATACGTCTTCTGGAAGGGAGTCTTAATGTAACAAAGGAAAGAGGGAGACACAACCCCAAAATCATTTTTGCTCATGGTAACGTTTTTGGGAGTTTATTAGCTTTAATTTTTTGGTTACATTACGTTCTGTGGGTGAGGCGTATGAGCAATTTTTCTCCTTTGTTTGGGTTGGAGAAATGACATTTTAAAAATTATTTCAGTAAAAAACAGATAAAAATGTTAAAAAGACCTACAGTCCAGGTAATGATTGCTTAGTCGGTAATTGCATTGAGGATGCATCAGCAAAAGTGACATAGTTATGGTTATGGGACATGGGGGGGGTGGGGAGAGTGAAGTATGTAGTACTAGTGTTGTTTTGGACTCCGCTTAAAAAAAGGTGAAACCATTTTTTTGTGGCTCTAACGTAGTGTAGTGTAATTTTGTTAATACGGGATTCTTGTTAGGTCATAATTACCTGCGGTAGGCAAATACTGCGTTATGGATGAAAACCTGTTTCTTAATCCAAGTTTAATTTATTGTAATATTTTAAAGTAAACAGCCATGTTTTATTGCTTTTCAAAAGAAAACTTTTATTTGGCAACAGTTATATTTTCCGATGTTTTATGAGAGCTGAACACAGCTCTGACGATTTATATGTTTCGAACAAAATGAATTTGATTTACGGTCGCGAAACAGAGCAACAAAAATGACGAATGAACAACTTCCGTATACCATTGTTTTCGTTCCGAGTTAACATTTCGACCAATGTATCGTTCATTCGAATTTTTTGTTTTCTTTTTCAGTTCTATCTCCTTCCCTTTACAACTGTTTAGTTTCTGAAGAACACATTTTGCAGTCACCCAAAAAAAAAAAAAATAATAATAATAATAAGCACTGAAAAGAACAAAAGGGACAAAAATGCTATTTTTTTTTTTTTTTTGTTTTTTTAAAAGCTTTTATCTCAATGGGTCTTGAATTCGCTGCCAAGGCCTATTGGGACGAAAGGTCCCTGCTTCACTTGGAATCCGATCCCCTCGCTTAGTCGTTAGAACACGTTGTGGTCTTACGCGCTCGTTAATTTATATGGTGGTTGCTCTTGAAGTCAGTCAAGTTTAAAGCACTTTCAATCAAGTTTATAGCACTTTAAGTCCAGTTTAAGTCACTTTGAGCCAAGTACAACGACTCAGGTTGTGCTCAGAAAGAGCTCGAACGCAGTAGGCGACCTGGCGAGGTTGCTGCAGCCAATGAAAATGATTAGTGCGCGGTTTTACATAAATTGTAATAACTTTCATTGGCTGCAGCGCCCTGGCCGCGCGGTCAGGTCGCCTAGTGCGTTCGAGCCCTAAGTCGGAATTGGGGACCTGAACCTCAACACTTGTAACAGATGTCAATCACCAACCCCACACACTGATATCTTCAAGAATTAAACATGAACATTCTAGCTGCTTGCAGGACTTCGCAGAATATCAGGTGAATGAGATGAAAGGAATTAAATTATCATTTGACTAATATAACTAATCACTGTAATCACGATAGGCATTACCCTTTATTAAATTTTTACTTCTTCACACACTTGCTTTGTTTGAAGCGAAACCTAGTTCGAGAAACCTGAGCCAACCTGAAGCACTAACACAACCTTCTCCTGCTTAGCATTGTGTGTGTGCATCACTTGGGGCATTTTTTAATTTTCGGTAATGACGGCTGATTTTGAAGTGTGCTAACCAGAGACGAAAGCAGAAACATTGTCTTCCTCCGACAAGTAACAATATTTAAGCCTACTTCCAAGCGGGAAAAAAAAAGATCTTATTTGGAATTTTCGTTCGCGAAGCCTTTAATAGACTTGTGTATGCAAGCAGCTGCAGCCTGCCATCCACCGTAAAGGTCTGATTAATGTTAACCGAGTCCCCGCCCAAACTGTTTTCATTTACACTTCGTGCATCAGGGCGAGAGTGAATTAGCCCTAATTTTAATTTACGGTCGGCGTGATGCGGGCATTCCGAATACATCAATGCGATTCCCATGCTAATATACTAGGAAAAGGATCCATTTTGGAATGGGAGTCTTTTTAACGGAGAAAGTCTAAGAGAAGGGACCAACCACATCGACGCAAAGCTAGATTTTTCCTGAAGTTGTTCGGGTTTCCAGGAGAGAAGAGAACTTAGGTAAACAATTGACAAAGAAAAAAAAACTCATCGCCTGTATAAACCCTCCAAGTCAACTTACTAGAAAAAAACAAGGAAATGATCAGATTAACGTCTTTTTCAACAGATAGAAAAATGTCTTATCAGCATTTATTTCTTCGGGAAGTGAGAGAATGAGGCAGGCACAAGCAATATTTTCATCAGAGTAAATTATTATTAAATTTTGATTTGACGGGCGTGTCAGTCTGGCTCAGCGGTACGACCTTGGCCTTTGATTTCAAAGGTCCTAGGTTCGACTCCCCGCTCAGGCAGTCTGACATATAAGTCCAAAAGGCAACGTAAATAGGTTTGCATCTGTATTTATTTAACCAATCTCGAGTCCATTGGCTTTCCGTCCCGTTTATTACCACACAAGACATAACTTTCATGGAACTATAGCAATAACTTACTTTCCGATATTTTGCGGTTGCTAACAAATTTTAAATTGCGGCCCATAAGGGGGCCCTCCATATTCGGAGACGGTTGCTTCCTCTGCCTCATTACAGCTACGCCACTGCAATCTGGTAAGGGAAAAGGCAAATCTGGAGATTCCATCCTAAAATCTTTCGTTCAGTAGCAGAACAAGAGATTCATCAGAGTAATGCAGAAATTGATATTCGAGCCAAGCATTCTCGAGAAATTGACTTCAGGTAGCTTTGCAGTCTACCTCTCTTCAGTAGACTTGTGGAATGGTTTGCACCACATAGAATTAGGCTAAACTCGCTAACTCAATCCTCATTACTCATTCATTACTACAAGCCCCAAGGACGTGCACGCAGGGGGGAACAGGGTGGGGGGCTGAAGCCCCTGCACTCACGGCAAAGTGCCCTTTTTTCTGGAAAAACGTGCCCTTTTTCGGTGGAACGGTGGTGCAAAATAGTCTATAAAACACCAAAAAGGACAATAACGGCTAAGAAAGAGGCACAAAGAAGAGCAGAAATGGGCAGAGATAAAAACACCAAAAGAAAAAAAAGGTCCCCAGGTCTTCTAAACCAAATAAATAAGAAAGAAAAGACAACTGCCCCCACATGGGACACGAACCCAGGACTGACCACTGCACTACCAGGGCGGGTTCTGGCTACAGGCTCCCTCCTTGTATGTTTGTGACCTCTAGGTCACCACTGAGAAAGATTGAACAGCTACTTAGCTCGACTGGAGGCTGTAGCCAGATCCCGCCCCGGTAGCGCAGTGCAGTGGTTAGAGCACCAGGCTAGTAAACAGGAAGTCCTGGGTTCGAGTCCTAGTCGGAGCAGTTGTCTTTTCTTTCTTTCTCAGACTAGTGTATCTTGTTTCCTCACAAGATCAGTCCTTAATGCAAGACTGTTTGTTGCGTCTTCTAAACCATTTCCGTAATTTTTTTTAGCCCAAATATTTGGTTAAATTCTTTAGCCCAAGCCTCTTTACCGTACCGTATCAAATGTGTTTTTGTAACCAATAACTTGTATCCTAAAATGAACTTCTTGTGAATATATCCTACCCATTCACCACGTATGGGGGCTTGCGGCCATATAATGACGAGCTGCGCATTTCAAATCGCATGCGTTTATACCAAAAAAAAAATGAAAATGCGCTAAAACTTGGCTCACCCGTATTTCGTACACAAAAAAACGTGTGTTTAAATGGGGCAAAGGAATTCAAATTGAAATTCGAATTAAAAATTGGATCCAATAATTCAAATAGGAGTCTAACAAGGTGAAGGGAATCTCACTTTTTGGTATTTGAAACGTAAAAAAAAATCAAACTTGCAAAATATTTTAAACTGCAATAAATGCCTTATTTGTTACCTTATACCGAAATTCAATGTTAACTTCGGATCGAAGGAGGGGGGGGGGGGGCCAAATTTTTGTCGTCCCCTCCCCCCAACCCCCTCGATCCGAAGCGGGGAGCATGGAAAAGCAGAGGCGCAACCAGTTTTTTTGTTTTTTTGGAGTGCTAATTTTTGTCTTCGCCCTCCCTCACCCAAAAAAAAAACCTGGTTGCGCCTCTGCTATTTTATGTGAATCTTATTGAAACTGCACGAAATTTTGTTGGAACTGCAATGAGGTCTGAAAGAAACTCAGGGCGTAGCCTAAAAGAAACAAAAAAATCTATGGATTAACTTCGGGGACGTAAAAAAAGTAAACAATTTCCTAACTTCAGGTTAACAAATCCCAGGTTAAAGCATAAGACGTACTTCCTATACCACAAAAAGCATTATTGAAAACACATTGGTTCATCGTCAGGCGAACTCAGTAGCAGAGACGAGGATCCTCGGCACTCACTGCAAACACAATCCCGGTAGCTGCAAACTCAGCCTCGTAAATCAGCTGCGTTTTATGGGCAGTGTGGGAGGGGTGGGGTTGGGGGGGGGGGGGGGGAGGAAGCGGACAGAATGATGCCCTTCGGCGTGTGCATGCCTGCTTAACGCATCGTAAATTTTCTTGTAGTTATCCCCCAAAAAAGGTTTTTTTCTGTCATAGTTTTTGTAGTTCTGCTTACTGCCGGCCATTGACAAGACGCTCAGCTTACAAGCTGGTGGGTAATAAAGATTTTTTTTATATTTTCCGGTGGCTGTGTTTGTGAGGGTACTACTGTGAAGTTAAAAAGAAAGAAAAAAAACGGAGGAGGCCGGATAGACCAATTAAGAAAACATTTACAGAATTTTTATTATTTGGGCGGGGATTTAACCGTTTTTTTTTAAAGCACCCATCAAGTCAACTACACTTTTGGCCCTAGTACCCAGCCTCTCAAGCAAATGTCGTAACTGGTGGATTGTGAAACTTGTAGATGTACTCCTGATTTTGTGCTATAAATTTGTAAAAAAAAAATGACTGTTCAAAATTGACACTATAGAATTTCTTTTCAGGCAGCAACAGCTCTAGTGCTCTCACCCGATAAAAACTGATACCTATGTGTGGGCGTGTGTATCACCTATGTGATACCACACACAAAAAAAAATACAAAAATTGTAACCTAATCAAAGCTACCATTTAAACAGAACAACAATAAATGAATGAAACTATTTTAACAAAAGAAAAAAAACAGTAATTACCAAAATAATGCCAGTGGGAATTTCTACTTTACGTAGTACTGACAAGAAGGACACTTATGTATTGATGAAGTGAAGCACACTTGATTTTGAAAGACACTGTTTATCTTAGAATTAAAAAAAAATTCTGGATATTCAGTACTTACGCCTTGTATCCACTTATTCAACTATCTTTTTTTTTGGAAACGGCATATTATGTTGACAGTTTCTGTTATGTGCTTGGGATAACTTGCCACAATAAAAAAAAAAAAGTTTCACTTGAGCAACTTTAAGAAATAACGAAACTGCTGAATTCACTCCTAGCAGTCTGTGCACTGATAAACAACACTGTGTACCAGCCAGAAACGGTGACAAGACACCCCAGGCCTGATACAAAATGGGTTTCTAAAATCTCTTTCTTGGCTAGGGGATCACAAGTTCCCCCAGAAGCAGACATATCTTACGTGTTTCTACGTTTATTTGATGGTCTTTCTACAGGTTTACAAGACGAAATTCTACACAAATGTAACGTTACTGATATCGAAAGGTTCAACAGCTATAAGCTCAATCAGAAATTACCAGAGCCCGGTACAAATTATCCTTTTGACTCCCCCCTCCCCCAACCTGCTCCCAGTCACCATCCCTGGTACATTCCGTCTACATCCAGCACACATTTTGTCTACCCAAGTCATAAAAGCGCACAAAATGTGTATTGCCAATACTAGTCAATTAGGCAATTCAAGTAGAGGCTGATGCTAAATACAGATGCAAACCTATTTACGTTGCCTCACTTATATGTCAGACTGCCTGAGCGGGGAACCGAACCCAGGACCTTTGAAACCCAAGGTCCTACCACTGAGCCAGACTGACACGGCCTTAAAAGGAAACGTTCCTGTGAGCCTTTGGCTTTCCCGTCTTTAGAGGCTGAGGTGATACATATTGAAAAACAGAGACGTTGCCTTTGAAATAAAATTAGCTGCTTTGTTAAACTGTGAATTTGTTTGACATCACGTGATAGTGCGTACTCCGTCCGATCTGTTAGCGCGTCTTAACTGGTAGTTCGTGATAATAGGCGGCAACACGAACCGAAAATGAGGGCGACCAGTAACTTTTAAAAGTTTGAAACTTTAAGTAATTTTTCCAACTACAACAAACAGGCTTAAACGCATTAAACACTCCGGATCCCACGATAATGGATGGGATTGGCGCCTTCGTTCACGAAAAAAAGGAAGGTCTCAAAAAATACTAAAACGCAAAAAAAAAAAAAAAAACTTTAACAACGGATAATTAAAAAAAAAATGTCTAGAAAAGGAGAGAAAGATGCTTATCGGAGTTTGTCGACCGAAAGGCGCCAATTAATCCTTTAGTTTTTTCTTCTCGTTGTTTGTGTAGAAGGCAGCTTGCAGCGACAGTGACATATGGCGGCGAGTAAAGGAACTGGCGGCCGTCAAACGAACACAAAACACCCACACACTTCGTTCGCATCCCCAAGTTTAGTCCGTGTTTTTGGACGAATAGCGTTTGGGGTGTAAGCAGTTCTCTGCCCTGCGAGAATAGAGAGTTCCGTCAGGAACGGGGGAGTGTTGCACAATATTAAGTGTCGCTGCCATTATCTGAGCGAAAGGCTACCTGTCGAGCATAAAATACAGCTTACTGCGTAAAATTTACCAGACGTTCTGAGGACGCTGAAGCACAAAATCGGTTTTGCATCACTTTTTGTACTGCCGGATCGATGATTTAGCAGTGTCCGCCATCTCGCGTGCGTGCTCGATTCGCCAGCTACGAAATGACGTCACACACGTCCTTGGATCATTAGGCCGCTAAAAATTAATTAAGCGGTTCTCGGGAGCGCACACATGGGCTTTGCTCGGCCCATAAAACTTTTTTTATGGCATTGTCTAATAATTAAAAAAAAAATCCGATCATGCAGCAGCACTTTCATCAAACATTCTCTGGAGCCGATGACAACATACGCTCTTTGCACAATTCAAATGAACGTCTCAAAACAAATCTATACCATGCGCAAATGCTGTTTGCTGTGACGTCACCATGAGTTAGCCAATGACGAACGAGAACAACGGCTGTTTGGCCGTCTGATTGGACTAGCCCAGACACGTGATGTGCACGTCACACCAAACAGCCGTTGCGCATGGTATAAGGGTCGTTCAGAGGCATGTCACAACTAAAAAGTTGGATCTATAGAATGACTTTCATGAAATGTGCAACTTTTGCATGATCTTGTAGCAAAAACACAGATATTGTACTCCATAAGAAAATGTAAGTTACTGATTTTTGTTTTGTTTGATAAAAAAAAAAAAAAAAACAGGCATCGCCCGCATCAGAAAAATCATGAATAAAACATTAAAAAAAAACCACCGCCCGCTCGCGTCAATTTTTTTTAGTACTTCTTCCGAGAACCACTTAATTAATTTTTAGCGACCTTATGTGAAAGAAACCTCATTCCCCCCCCCCCCTTATGTGAAAGAAACTGAGCGTATGCTTTCATTGAGGGCAGACTCCTCCCGCCTTGTAAGCCGTCTCTGATGGAGAGAATATGGCTCAGAATATTAGTTCTAGTGTCCTGGTGACGTCACCTGAATGAAAAAGTCCGCAATAAAGGCTTACCGAATCAAGCTGTTTTTACTGTACGATTTTTCCCCTTTATTTTGGTAATTTTCCTTTGCTCTTAAAATTCAATTCCTTGGCAGATCAGTGTTGGATTAACTGAAGGAAACCTTTGTTTGTTTTTTATGTTTCTAAACAGTTGTAATTTATAGTAGCTGCTGCGCTGTAAATTAATAATTACTAAGACAAGAAATTTTATTGTGCGCCTACTGCTTGGTCTTTTATAATGCATCCGATTTACTTTACTTTAGGCCACCAAACCTTAAAAATAGGGCCGGCATTGAATATGGTCATGTTTCCATCCCAAGATCTCCATTTTTTTTTCAAAAAGTAGTTTTAAAAAAACCTGAAGAGTCTTTCTGAATGATGGGATAAGATGTTGGCAACTTTATTCCCCCAGGTTTTTACGAACCATGTATTATCGGCATAAAAAAAAACGCATCTTCCTCACAAGAGCACAAAAACACTAATGAGCTAGATATGAAATTGACGATAAAAAAAAAACGGTTTTATGTTTTCCGACCAAAGTATTTATCTTTTGTCAATTTTGCATCTTATTAATTTTTATACGTTTTTGTTTTTCTTTTGACCAAGGTGCTTCGTTTTAAATTTTAAATCGTAGTGCGTCGAAAATTTAAGGTTTAATTCCATTGCCAGCTTGCATGCGGGAATAAATTTGTCAACCTCTTGTCCGACAGTCACTTTGAAAGTTCTCCACCCACATTATTTAACTGATTACACAATCGAAGCGGCCTTTGCTCATCGGTTCGAGTGTGATGTTTGCTGCTGCTGTTTTGCTTACTTACTCCCAGTGAAATTTATTACTGTTTATTTCACTGAGGAGCTTTGTTTGACTGTAAAAATATTGTTTCGCTTTCATTGTCAGTCACTGTTAAATGTCGTCTAAATTAGGAATGAACAATTATTGTGTAACGATAGGACAAATTAAACTCTCAGCCGAAGCCATGGTGTCTCCGATGGTGAAAGAGAAATTTTGCTAGGTAATTCCAATTAGAACTTCCTAGGATTTTACATGCCACCATCGTCATGACCACGAGGCATTACATGGCCCTTTCCTTCCCGAAAATATCAGGGATTGCAGAGATTACGCTGGAACAAGGAACCTCTGGCACACTGAAACAGTCTTGCTAAGCCTCAGGTTACCTTGCCCGATGGACATGACTAGCTAAAATTCCGAGGAGTTGGTGAATTAGGTCCTTAGGCTATGAGAAATAGACAGAGCCTAGCTTCTCCAATCAAACATAACACGACAACAACAAGAAACACCATCATCCAAAGTTTCCAAACCAACGGAAAGTGATTACACTAAAAACACTAACGGTACGATATGATGGATTACTGCTCATATTCATCGATCACATTTCAGCCAGAGAGAATTAAAAAAAAAGAACATCACACGATCTCAACATTAATACGAAACTAATACAGTCCGATTCTAACGATGTAACCTCCTCCTCGAACTAAGCCTTATAGACTCAGTCCACTGCTAATTAACTCACACAGCACGCCTCAAACCAATTTTACATTATTTTCAAACCTGCACATCCACAGCCTACACTTTATACTACTCACTCTGCCTTGAAAGTTGCAAAGAAAAACTTTTTCACCGATACTTTATAATTGAGTTTATTGATCTGTTTGGTAGGGTGGGGATGGAGACGAAAGTTTCGTCGGGTGGGGGATGGGGTTGGGGCGAGGAGGAGGAGGAGGAAGCTGCCTTTTCCTTCCTTTCCTTCGCTTGGTTCGTTTCGCTTCCACGAGTGAAAAATATGCGCATGGAAAGCGTAATCAGTGCGCATGCGCCTCTGTCAGCGCGCGTGACACTCGCTTTGTCACGCGGGGGTGGAGGCAGGGAGGGTGATGGGAAGGGGACGGGGTAGGCCCGTGCTGGCGCTTGATAAACCTCGATGACAATTGGCAACATTAATCTCGCGAGATAAATGGGTTGGACGGGACGGGATCGATAGGTTTGGTGCTGCACGAGGAGGCATCGCCGGGATCAACCTCATCCCGGGCTTAGTGGGGATCGAGCCCGGGACCAGCTGACCAATACATGCGGCCCCCATTACGGGAATAGGGAGCCAATCGGCGACATAACCCAATAAGCATAGGCTTAAGGCGGGGCAGAAGCTGGATGCCCCCCATGTCCTCCCCACCCCCACGGTTCTGGGCGACCACCCAGTCTCAAGAAGCTTCAGTGTGGGAGAGGGGTAGAGGGTGCCAGGCCGATGACGGAGGGGAAGGGTACAACATCGTTTTGGGAAAGGGATTTCGGAAAAAAATCCACCAATTTTCTCCCGAATATAGCCAATACCGGAATGCCGAAGCATGCTAACGAAAATAAAGTGACAACTGAATGAAGTAATTTTTGGGGCATTATTAACAAATCATTGCGAAAAATATGGATTTTGATTGAAGCTTTGCCGTAACCTAAAAACATGTACAGCCTTAAACAAGAGTGGAGGGAAGGGCGGAATCAGTAGTGCCCTAACTAAACCGACCTAAATGTTGGTACATTGGGGTAAAAGTAGCATAAAGTAACTAGCCATCGATCAGCAATAATTTGCAAATGGAATCCACCGATCTTCAGCTGTTAACATGATACGGTAAAATCCCTCCTTTGCATTACAAGACATTTTAAGATGATCCAACTGGTAAGGGTCATTGGCTCATTAATTCTGTCCACACAAAATTTATGATTTCACCTACGCATTCCAAGTTTTAAAATTTTCATGAAAAAAAGGGAGAATTGCCGGTCCCGGCCGGCTAAATTCCGTTTCTATGCTAATAACGAAAATATACATTAGTTGTAAATTTACCATTCTGTTCTCGAATGCTTTATTCCCTAGATATAAAATTAACTAAATCCAGCCAGCCCGTAAGCCCGAAGTGTGAATGCGCACTTCACTCCAATATAACATCCGAAAGGCGAAAGTAGTCGTCTTATTTTTTTCTCAATATGTCATGGTGGTAACTCAAGAGAGGAGGTAGGGTGGGTACAGGAAATATATATTTTAATGATTAGCAATAGAAACGGAATTTAGCCAGCAAGGCAGGCAATTTTCCCTTTCTATTTAGTACGAAATCTGCATTACCTGTAAATTTAGCATTTACAGAACACCTTGTTGAAATGACAGTGGGCACCACCTGAGGGCTTCCCTAGGGCTACGGGCTGGCTCCCACAAAAAAAGTCACAGACTTTGCACTGTAATATAAAGGTCAGTAAAACAGTCATCTGATTCTCTTTTCTGATTTGGTGGCCCTGAAAAAGGACGTTCGTTTTGACATCTGCTGCTTAGTGCCGAGGGGAGTTGACGACACTTCTTGCTGCAGGTTGGGGCCAAGTTGGTGAAGTCCATCGACTTGCGTAGTCATCTCCCGAAAATAGTTGGATGTGAAGACTGACGCACTTCTCCATGATGCTGCTTGGATGATCTCGTGGATTAGGATGCTGTTGTAGAAAACCCATGAAGTGGAAATGGCTCGGAGCTCATGAACTGTGACCCTGATGTTGTTGTCATTGCAGTTTAAGTCCGACTCATTGTAAGCATTCAGGATGACAGTTTTTATTCAAATTTCAATCATTGCGGGTGTAGTTTCTCCAAAACCTCTTTTGTATGGGAGGAAGAGTTGATTACGACCCTTGCAAACTTCATTGCTGTTGGTTCTATCGAGACAGAAACGTAGGGCTTGAACAGGACACAGAAAACGTCCCTGTTCATCTCCAGTGATGGTTGAAATTGCTGGAATGACAATGAGTTTGGAGGGTTCGTGAGGTCCTTGGAGTCTTAGCTCTGAATGACTTCCTGGCAGTTAGGTAGGTGGCTTTAAAGTCTTCGGAGAAGAAGCAGTAGGCGGGATCGGCTGAAACAGCTTGAGTTTAACTGCAGCATACGATTGTTGCAAGAGTGATTAAGACTACTGCTTGCCTCGTCAGAGGATTGAGTTGGCAATTTATGAGGATTTCATAAGGTTCTTTCATGAGTGATCATAGTACGATCAAAAAGTCCCAGTCTGGGAAGAGTCATCTGGTTGTGAGTCGTTCAACTTCGAATGATTTGATAAGAGTTGAGATTCTGAAGTTGTCCAAGAGTTTGCAGTTAGGCAGGCGGTTAAGTTCCTGGCAGTTAGGTAGGCGGCTTTAAAGTCTTCGGATAAGAAGCAGTAGGCGGGATCGGCTGAAAGAGCTTGAGTTTAACTGCAGCATGCACTTGTTGGGTGATTAAGACTAATGCTTGCCTCGTCAGAGGACTGAGTTGGCAATTTATGAGGATTTCATAAGGTTCTTTCTTGAGTGATCATAGTACGATCAAAAAGGTCCCAGTCTGGGAAAGGTCCCAGTCTGGGAAGAGTCATCTGATTGCGAGTCGTTTAACTTTGAATGATTTAATATGACAAGAGTTGAGATTCTGAAGTCGTCCAAGAGTTTGGTTTTGCCTGCGGCTTTGAATATTAAGTTTAAAGCTGAACGGTATACCAGTATAATTGATCCTTTTAAGCCCTCATTGAAAAGGTCGGTGAGGAACATTGAGAGTTCGATCAAAGGGGGGTCGATTGGATTGACTTTCCGCAGGTTACACCAATGAAACCACCTCCACCAGTGGCTATGAAAATTCTGTTTGTGGTTTCCCTGGTGGCTTTGCTTACGATTCTGATGGCCTGTTCTTCAGGAATTCCTGTCTCTTTGATGAGTACAATGATAGTAGACACCCGTGTAAATTTAGAGGGCTGGGATTTGGGTGGAGCTGCCTTGCTTTATGTTGTGTGAGAATGTTCGGAGCGTCTGGTAGACTCCTTTGGTCATCGATTAAGAGGTTCAGGAGCTGAGGGAACCAGGCTGCCGATGACCAGTTGGGGGATATGAGTAGAAAGACTCCCATGGTTGATTTATTTTCTACAGCAACTGGGGTAGCAGCTTGAATGGTGGGAACAGGAAGGCGAAGAGGTTCTTCTAAGGAAATGATAGGGCGCCTACTGCCCAAGCTTGTTCTTCCGGGACCAGGGTGATGAAGTGGAGAAGTCTCGCATTGTGCCTTATGGCAAATAAGTTGACCATTGGGGTTCCCCATGTGTTGAAAAGAAATTTGCAAATGGAGGTCTTCAGGGTCCATTTTTCCGTGGCGTCTGTGGCTTGAGATGTCCTGTGGCTTGAGATGTCCTGTGGCTTGTCATGTCTGGAGAGGAGGATCTGTGATGCCATTCAGGCTCCCTGGAAAGTGAAGGGAGAGAATCGTTTTCATCGTCTCCAGTTGGACTTGAATTATTGTCCCCAGTATGAGGTCCTGAAAATGATGTAGGCCGTTGAGAATCGCTTTTAGTTCGAGGACGTTTATGTAGTCTTGATCCATTTCCATCCACAGTCTGGAGGCTTCGTGATTTTGGATATGCACTCTCCAATCTTCTAGTGAAACATCCATGAGGAGAAGAAGGTATGGTTGCGGTTCGTGAAGAGGAACTGATCGAGACAAGACAAAGACGTCTGACCATCACAGGAGAGTTTCTATTGGGAAGAGTTCGTCTAGAAGGTGAATTTTGTTTCCTGGTTTACGTGCATCTTCTCCAGACATCGATGCGCTAATGGTGGAAGGGTCTGGTCATCGATCTTTCGTAGGGGACAAGATTTGTCATGGAGTTCATTTTCCCATGTCATGTCTTCTATTCGATCGACTGAAGGCATCACTGTTGCAGATGAGAGGTTGAACAAAATTCCTAGGACAACGAATTCTTGGACTGGAATTAGTCGTGACTTCTTTAGGTTTATGCTGAATCCTTGGTTACCGAGAAGGTTAGTTGCGAAATTTAAGTTGTTGACGAGAAGGAGCGACTTTGGTCTTGTAGAAGCCATTCGTCGACGTAGATGATTGCGGAAACTTGGGACTGCTGTAGAAAGGCTAAAATTGGTTTGAGAATTAATGTAAAGATCCTTGGTGCTGCGTTTACTCCGAAAGGGAGGCATTGGAATTCGTAGACTGTTCCGTTGTACGTGAAGCGGAAGAGATGGCATACAGAATGATGTAAGGGGACGTGAAGAACTAAAGATATGTATCATCTAGATCTATAGAAACGATCAAGTCGTTGGGTGGCAAGGTTTGACGAATGGAGTCGAGAGTTTTCATCTTGAAATGAGTGTTTTCCATCTTTTTGTCTAAGAACTTCAAATTGAAGATGAGCCTTTCTCCGCCTGACTTCTTTGGCTATAGGAAGATAGAGCTGTAGAACCCTGGCCAAAGAGGATCGTTACATACTACAATGGCTTCTGTTAGTAGGAGATCGTGTACCTTGGAGGAAATTTTTGCTGAAGAGTGTGGAGCGAATTCCCACGGAGGTGGAGAGATGAGTGCTGGTTTGCTCTTGAATGTAGGGTGGAAGCCTTTACTGATGATGGGGAGTATTTGCTGATTCGAGGTGATCTTCTGCCAGATTGGGAGGAAATGACGAAGGTGGCCTCAGCTGGAAAAGACATGTGAGGGTTTACGTCATAGATTATTGTGGGGTTTGTTCTTGAGTTCCTTGGGGGAGTTTTGGTTTCACTGGTCAGGGGTCGAACTGCGATGGTTGCCTCTTCCTCTACCATGGTTAGGGTATTGTCATGAAAGGACGGATCATTGAAGTTTCTGTCGGAATAAGATCCCTCAGTGTTGGACTGGTTTCTTGATTTGTTTCAGTTGTCCTTGTTGCTTGTTTGTTGAAGGACCTGTTTAAGGTTTGTTTGTAATAGGTCTTGATTGTTGTTTTGGCTTGATCTCTTTTGGCTTGTGGGAGACATCAAGACATGGAACCAATTTAGGAATTAATCTTCTGAAGAGAGTATCTGATTCATGAATGGGTTGGTTATACAATTCATGATTCGTTGAGTTGCTCAAGTTCATTGCGGAATAAAGAGCTCATCGCGAAGAAGGAGGGTTGAGTTGAATACAGCTTTGGCAAATTAGTTCAAGCCTTCTTGAAAAGTTTGTTGACTAGGAAAACCAAGCATTTGCTTTCAGACGGATTCAGTTGAAGAAAGAGCTTTTTGCAGAAAGCATTGACCATAGTGTTAAGAACATCAGTTTGATATGGAGCTCAAAGGCCCAAATGAAGCATGGTTGGTATTACTCAGTCTTGTCATTGTGTCTGAGGACTGATGGTTGAACCTCAGCCTTTTTAGGTATTACATGGCGGTTCCAAAATCAATTTTGGCTACAGCAGTTAAAAACTCGGATTGAGTGTAGATTTCAAAATGTTTGGGATTAGCGGAGCCATCACTGAGGGGTTTAAAGAACTAATTTTCTCTTCCAGGTCCAGGTGAGGGGGTTCTTTGTCCAATTCAAGAGGTTCTCCTTTGTCACCTAGTAGTCCTCTAGTCTGGAGGAGAGTAGTCAGAAGTGCTGTAGATTGTCCTAAGACGGAACGTTGTTTTGGGTTATGATCCTGAAGGCTCAAACCAAAACCAGTTGTTAAGCCTCTATTTTTCAAAGGTTCGGAGCCGTTGGAAGATGGTTTGTACAAAAAGCAATCGGGGACGATGTGTTCAACAATCTTAATAGTTCGGATAACGGGATTCCGGAAGGGTCTTTGGAGTCACGAAAGGAAGAATTGTCTGCAAAATGAGCATGCTGTGAATTGTCATCAAACTCAGAAGAGAAAATCAAGGAATTCGAACGAAAATTCGCATGGCGAGAGTGATGCTTTCAGTTTGGGGGACCAAAGTCTTTTGGTGCCGATGGTTGATTAGTTCTGTTGCGGGAAAGAGCACTTTTGGTGTCACTTCTGGTGCCGTTTTCGGTGCATCTTGAAAAACTGAGGTGAGAAGAATGGCGTCTTTCGGTTCTCGGGCGAAAGTGACTTTAGGTTGAACGCAGGTGGCTTTCGGACCTTGAACGAAGGTGACTTTTGGTTTGATGGTCAGGATAACGGCAAGGGAAGGGAGACTGTGAATGACGGAAATGTGAGTGTAGGTTGGAAGACCAGGAACGGCTTTCGGCTAGAGAACCATCTCGCGCAGACAATCAATGATGATTCTTGGCGCAAAGAAAGAATGTGAAGGCCAACACTTGAAGGAAAGGCCACAGACAGAGTCCACGTCGATCCAGTCTTTGGTCTAAGTTTGTCCTTCTGAGACTACTGGACTTAGCAGGTTAAAGTTGTGTTTGGATCTTTCAGGTTCAGACCATAAGGTGCCTTCCTTAGGCTTGTCTTTGTGAGACTTTTTTTAAACTTTTAACTTCAGTTTGGAGTAAGTCGCTTTCATCTTGCTAAACTCAGCTTGAAGCGAGAAAATGTCAGGTGTTGGCGAAGGTTGTCTACGTTGAACGGGAGATGCAGAGCCAAGCTTGTCGGTTGTGGGCCTAACCTGTGAGTTGGAAGATCGAAAGTCCTTCGGTGGTGAGCGGTCTTTTGGTAGAGAGGAGTGGCTTTCGGGGCTGAAGGAGCTGCATCAGGAAAGGATGCTGACATCGAAGATCTCTTAGGATGATTACTGCATGATAACCGGTGTTGAGTCGAAATACCTGACGGTCCAGGAGAGGCGAAGGTGGTTAGACAACAAAAGCATAGTAAGGAGCAAATGAGGGTGCCGAAGAAGCTGCTGGGATTGAAGAGGGACTCTTCCGGGATGGTGTCTTCAACGTGCCCTTTAACTTCATCATGGAGATGAAGATCTTTCGGTTTCTGAAGTGCCTTTCGGGATGATGAAAAAACTGGTGTGCGGTGTGTAGAGAAAAGAAGATGACCACTTTCGCCTTTCGGCTTTTATATAGGATGAAAGTGCGCATGCACACTTCGGGCTTACGGGCTGGCTGGATTTAGTCAGTTTTATCTCTAGAGAATAAAGCATTCGAGCACAGAAAGCTAAATTTACAGGTAGTGGAGATATTCGTACGCTATAGAAACATGAATTTCAGAGTTGCGAATACCAGTTAAATGCTTGACGATCTACACTTTGGTGAACACATTGTCAAAGTGTACTGTCCTTACAGTCAGGTGGTTGCTGTCATTTTCTTGTGAAGAAGACCCTTTATGTATTTATTGCTAAGAATAACAACACTTAAATGTGCTGCTTGGAACTTTTGAACACTAAATTGTTAAAACTAAATTTAAAACATAAAGGGAAGATACCCTTGAATTAAAGTTTTTATGGAAAGCCCGATGAGAACATCGGAAAAGAGTTATGCCAACACGTATGACCAAACTTGTAACGAACCCAGAAGTGAATTCCAGGGCAATACAAGGGAAACACAAGGAAGCCAACACATCTGTATAATCCCTTCGCTGTTGTTCAGCTAAAGCTTAGATTACCAATACTGGCTGCCAAATTAGCTATAATTCGAAATACATTGAAATACGGTGGCAGGAAATCATCTGCTTTCCCATTGTTATCTGGATACATAAACGTAAAGTGGATAGCGTGGTGCACCATTTGGTGTTTGTTGCTTGATCTTGGCACGTAATAACCTCGAACTAACCAAGGGCCAGCACAACTAAAACTGTGACTAATATATGACACTTGCTGCCAAGTGCCCTAGCTTAGCAATGGTGACAATCTTGAAATTGCGTGAAAACTCAATCTCTTGGTGTTGTCGCTAAATAAGGTTACACATTTTGGGGACCTGCAATGATTTAAACCTTTGGGATAGAAAAGTCATAAGTTGCTGATTTTTTCTACCAAGTGAAAGCTTTGTGCGAAAATAAAAATACCCCTTTGTTTTCTCGTTGTCCACGCTATCCATGGACAGTTAGGGGACATAGGGGAAAAAACATGCAAATCACTGAGTGGCTGGGCAGAAAGAGCCAGTAAGCTCATGAAGTGTAAGATTATTAGACTGAAGGAGCACACTTTGATAATAACACGAGTTAGGTTGCATTACTAAATTGGTGCTTCTTAGTTTTGCACTAGATTTAAGAGCTATTAAAATGATACAGAAATTAAACCGTTACACCTTTAAAAACAAAAACTATTAATTGAAATTTGCCATACGTGCAAAGTAGCAGTGGAAATTATTTTTCTTGAAGCAAAATATGAAAGCGGTTGAGCCAAGAAGTGCCTCTCAACGGATCTGTTTTGCCACCAGTGTTATGTGCCAAACAGAAGCGCCACCTTGAAGAGGCGGCACGCCAAGGAGTGTTGAAACGGGTGTCGAAATTTCAGCAGAAATGTTGAAATTAGAGTAGACATGGAGAGAGTATACATTACCTATCATATATGTATCTAAGCAGACCTCGTCACCGATGGTGGTGGGATCATGGCAACGGTTACCCGAACTACGAGCTGACCACCCGAGAATGTATCAACTGACTCTGTAAAGCATAGGCAAGCTATCCCTTGAAGGTGTGAGTGAAGGCATAGGCCAACTGATTCCCTGGTCCCATAGGCCCAAGCGCTATGTAGCGGCATGGTCCCAACTGTGCGGCCTTGTGGCCCTCACTGGTAGTTATGGAGTGATGTACCAAGAATCGACTGACATAAGGTAGAAAGCCAAGATTTGTGGTGGAGTCGTGGCTTGTGCTGCCAGCAGTATGAGGTGCCCGGGGAAGGGGAGGTTTATAGGCAAGACAAAACCTCGGTGTGGTAGTCGGAAGTGTGCCCCGCCAGTAGTTGGTGTGTTAAGACGGGGGTCTTGTGCTCAGCAGTAGATTTTGCAATGCTGGTTGTTCCATTGCAGTACGGTCATCACTCACTCAACTTGTTGGGTGTGTACGGGACTGGCCTCAGTGACAAGAATGGATGCCATACGTGTTCAGGGGCTAAAAGTGATGAAATAGCTCACATTACCTCAAGAAGGTGGGAAGTGATGGTAAAGTCCGTAGTGCTTTGTCATCTTGTGGAATCTGGAACAGGTGCAGAACGTCGAGAGGCCGACCCAAGTGCGACTGGGATGGTGAAGAGGCCGCCGGCTGAGGGACCAGTTGTGGTTGCCTGCGACCGAAGGTCTTGGTAGCTGTTGGCAAAACTATAGTTTGTAAAGAGTAGAAAGTAATTGCTGTAGCTGAGTGGAGTGTCAGTTAGAAGAGGTAGTCATTGCAAGGATAGAAGATTATGATTATACAAAGAGTTCTATCAGAAACAGTTCTCGTAATGGGATAAGATGAGAAAATCATAGAAGGACGAAAGTGGGACGAGGACCACTGGAAGAGTCTTGGGAAGCTGGGCATGTAGTGGTGTAAAATCGGGTAATAAACTGGTTAGGTGTAGTCCGAGAAGTTGTTCATTGTGTTGTTGACAAAATGATCATTGAGAAAACTGAATTTTAAATAAATACGGATGCAAACCTATTTATGTTACCTTTTGGACTTATATTCCAGACTGCCTGAGCGGGGAATCGAACCCACGACCATTGAAATCAAAGGCTGAGGTCCTACTGGCACGGCACACTGACATATAAGTCCAAAAAGCAACATAAATAGGTTTGCATCCGTATTTATTTAACCCATGTTGAGCCATTGGCTTTTCCGTTCTGCGAAATTGAATTTTGGCCAAAGGAAAAAAATGTCTTGAGTGCAGCGCACGTGCAGAATGTAGTCAGCACGTGGGACTGAAGATGGGCCTAGCAGGTACGAGAAAGTCCTTAACTGCTTTAGAAGAATGAAGTTATTGTTTAAGTGGACAAGATGCAAAACAACAGTATGGGGGCCGGCTCCCCAGCCTGGCAATGTATCTGGAAATGAAATGAAAGTTATGATATTAAGGAAGAGCCTGGAAGCCAAGGGCTACTCCTTTGGTCAGGCAGCGGCATGTGGAGAGAGGCAATTCCCGTGTAGAGTTGTTGGAGCAGTGGGAGATACCAGGGAAGACAGGGATGAAACTGGGATCGTCATCGTATTGCCCCACACTATAAGAAGTTAGGCCTGCAAACATGTTGGCGGAGGAGGCTGTCGTCCAAGAACAAAGAACATGTCGAAGTGGTGGCGGAATGCTGGAACCAGCAGAATCTTGGTGTGAAGACAACAGAGGTGGAATGTGTAATGCGATGCTAGGTGGAACAGGTGATTCATGAGACACATTACTGAGACGATGGCGCAGCAGCATTTTGTGGTTTGTGAGGCTGAGAAGGGGGAGGGAATGAGGCATAATGGCGCATCAACAGCCAGGTCATTAGCACCAACCTCGGTCACAGTGCAGTAGTCCGGCTGAGAAGGGACCGAGAAGGGTGCAGAAGAGCCACCCAGGTGCTGTGTGGAATGCGCCAAGGTGGTGTCAGAGGCAACGGTGACAGCCAAGTTTGGTCTTCATTTGTATGACTTTGGTCTGCAGGGAGGTGTTCTTTGTCATAAGTGGTCTACCTCAGTTGCAAGTGTGGCGTTAGAGGCTCGAAGAAAATCAACTGTCGAAGCACAAAGCATGTTGTGTTCTTTAGCAGAAAATCATGCCGTGGGTAGTACAGAGGCAATGTTAACATTCAAGTGGGCCAGGTCATCAGGAGAGAGTTGCAGTCCTCGTAAGATGGAACCCTGTAGTGTCTCAGAAGAGGAAAATGGGACGTCTAGCTGTAGAGAAGATCCCAAAGCAACTTGTGCAATGGGGCGATCCAGAGATGGCGCGATAGGCCAAGGTGATATCGCGCCATCTCTGGATTGCCCCATTCCACAAGTTGCTTTGGGATCTTCTCTACAGCTAGACGTCCCATTTTCCTCTTCTGAGACACTACAGGGCTCCATCTTACGAGGACTGCAACTCTCTCCTGATCTGAAAGTGATCTGAAAGGAGTATCTGAAAGTGAGTCGATGCTTGGTGGTACAACTTGGTGATGTCTTGGCGAGGAAGCAGGCTTAGTATTGTAAAAGGGACCACGGTTCTTTGTTGGAAGAAATGTTGTTAATTTGTGCTTGCTCTTAGACGTAGATGGCAAGGAGACAACTGAAGATGGAGACAGCACAGCCGGGGAACGTGTAGCTGTAGAGTGACTCGGACACTTGCGGAGCTGGATCTGAACTAGATGGTGGGAATTTGGGTTTACGTAAAGCCGCCTTCTTATTCTTGGCCAACTTACGGGATGAGCTGGACTTGGAAGGAGAGCCAGTGGCAGCTGTGGGCGACGTACCTGAATGACGATTTTTATGTGGCCCATTTTTGGGCCTTCAGGGCAGACCGTTTGCAAGACCATTGATGGTGTTTAAGGATTTGAAGCCATTTGTCATGAAAGATTGTCTTGCAGATGGCACACTTTTTTGTAAACCAGTTGCAGCTGTGATGGTACTAGCACACGAAGTATGAATCGAAGTGAGGACGCGGCACTAAAAATCCCAGACAACGGTATCGTTTCAAGCTTGCAGCAAGGCCGGGATCAGGAGATGGTTCGGGTACTGATCCATTGTTAGCGTCCAGGTTGTCTGGAGGGTCTTGGGAGTCCTCTGGATGCACAGGATCCATTTTATCTTCTTTCTGAAAAGTGCAATGTAGGACGGAGAAGAGTTCAGAATGGCAAAGCGATGAAGGTGAAACAAAGGCGACTTTTGAGCAGGAGACTGATTTCGCGCCAAAATCTGACTCACGGGGAATCCCGGAGTCGCTATAGCCATCTGTGGACAGAAAGGGGAAGGAGTGAAAGCAAAGGATGACCACTGGCGCCAGGGGCTAACCAGTGGCCAGAGACAATGTAATCGCCTGGTAGGTCTGAAGGGACGTTTGGATATTATCTGCTTACTCAGTACATATACGAAGTACCAAAGTCTGTTATCCATGTGCCCCTGTTTTGGTGAGAGATGACAGGACGTAGCGTACAGACTGTTGTAGGACGGAGACGCCGTCTGAGAAGATAATGTGCCCATCGGTTGGTGCCATTATTGATACTTGTGGTTATATTTTATGCGGACATGGTACATGGTATAAGCGGCAAGGACAGAGGATTATTACAAAGTTTTGGCGGTGTCAGTATGGCTCAGTGGTAGAACCTCGGTCTTTGGTTTCAAAGGTCGTGGGTTTGATTTCCCGCTCAAGCAGTCTGACACATAAGTCCAAACGGCAATGTAAATAGGTTTGCATCTGTATTTACAAAGAGATATGCAGGCACATGAAAAGAAAGAAAGACAGGTATCAGACGAAAGGGTTTCTACGAAGCTACTACAGTGGCGAACGAAGTCCCGGCGAAAGAACCGTCATGAACGGCCTGGATGCAGATTTTCGAGAGGGAAAGGTCCAGGTGAAAGTACTTGAGAATCCAAGATGGTGGTGGCGACGAAAGAAAACGATAGAGAACGAATGGGGAAGGATGACGACCATGACAACATAACCGCTAGAGAACAAAAGATGCTGACCCCTTGTAGGAAGTTCTTTTAACCAAGCTCGCTGGATCCAAACAACTTTAATACTCTAGGATGTAACACAGCATTGCGAGAACATCATGCAAAAATTCATAGTTATTTTCTAGTGGCAACAAGAAAGATTTTATTTTTCAGTCTATGTAGGCATGCAGCAAGGCCGTGTTAGTATGGCTTAGCGGTAGTACTTTGGCCTTTGGGTTCAAAGGTAGTGGGGTCAATTCCCTGGTCAGGCAGTCTGACACATAAGTTAAAAGGCAACATAAATAGGTTTGCATGAGTATTTATGAATTATAGCAATCAACTTGGTAAACTTCAAACTGCAAAATGAACCAAACTCATACAAAATTACGAAAAAAAAACCTACATTATCAAGTCTCAGTCGCCAAATGTATTCACATCTGTGGTATATGAAGATGACGTTAGAAAGGTTCTTAGTTTCATTATATTGTCAGGAATGAAAGGTGATTATGTCATGCATGGGTTTAAACAGAATCAATGTCCCTTCCTCTCCCTGTTTAGTTTCTAAAGACACAAGCTTTAGAAATTGATGCGCTTCCAACCGGCAAAATTCCTAGGGTCTTTTACATTCTGCAATCGACACGATCACAAGCATTACAGGGCCCTTCACTTCACAAAAATGCCAGGTGTGGCTGAGGTCAAGCTCGAACCAAGCTCGTGCTGGTCGTCGGTCTACTTTGCTTCATACATTTGATAAATTATGAAAATCACACACCTGTACGGAAATGAAAAGGCACACTTTACAAATGTTTGTACTGCAGTCTGAAGTTAGCATTCCCTAGCTAGGTAGCTTTCCGAATGGTATCTGAAACTTCAGCATCCGTCAAAGTTTGACCAAGAAACGAGAAAAAAGTAAGTGCCGCTACAGATATTGTTTTGAAACCAGATATATCCGTACCAGCAGTGTTTTTTACCCCGCAACTCAGGAAAAAGCCGGACATCCCCGAATTAGCGGATGTTTATCACTAGTTAATAGTTATGAACTATTAAAAAAGATGTGCTTTAACAGAATCACTTGCTTGAACATTAGCACTAAAGCAATCAGTTTAGGCTACAAAGGAAGTAATGCGGTGTTAGTTTCCACTAGTAAAGGAAAAAAAAAACAATTTGGTATGAAAGGCTCAGCGAGCAGAATTGGGTGTTGTCACTCGGAACTGCAGCATGTGCCAGCGGACAAATGGAATATTTAACACCTGAAATGGATTATTTCACTTTCTCTTTTAGGTTAATGATACATTATAGATGGTGATGATTCACTAACATCAGTCTAATTTAACCTCTAAATAATGCAAAGTTCTCTGGCTGACGTTGCTTGCGTGTTTTTTAAAGATGTAGTGAAAAATGAACTGAATTGTTCGAAAATACAGGCAAGTATGTTAAAATGAATTCAAATATAGGCAATTGAATGCAAAGAAGGGACAAAATCAACGAAGTTAATCATGCACCAGTAGCCTAAAATAAGGGATGAAGTATCCCTTAATGTGCCTATGTCTCCTCTTCCCAACGTGACTACTTCTTTGGGGACTGAAAATTTGGCCCTTTCTCCTGTCCAGGGTTTTTCAATTTGTGAAGGAGGTGCATTTCTGTAATGTGTAGTGCAGTTGAAACCCGGACCGCTGTACTGTGGCTGAGGTTGGCGCTAATGACCTAGCTGTCGATGCGCCATAAGCCTCAAACTCATCCTTCCCCCCAATTTCTTGCGAGCATACCTTTGTTTAACAAAATTTCCTACACCATTTTCATTTTTCATTGTGTTTTTTCTCAGTTTTTTTTTTCGTTTAAACAAATATTTATTGTTTAAACGAAAGAGAAACAATGACCTACTTACGATGGATTCGTATTCGCATTACATGTACACAACGGCAGCAGGGTCCGAGGTTTAAAAATGTGTTTTTCCTGAACACCAAAATAACATCCTGGCTCGCATGTTTGGAAGATTCTGTATCCCTTCGTGCTTTCCTACATTTTTCCTTGTGTCTTGTGTCCCTGCATGATTAACCATCTTTTAACTATCGTGGAACACTCACAGGTTCCTGTTAGTTAACAGATACGACCTGGCATCCTCTAGGCTGTGAGACCAAACCCTAACCACTCGGCTGTGGTTTCCTCGCTGTACTGAGGTTCACAGAGAACATTAACAAAGTTAGCACTTGGAGTTTTTTTGAATTTTTTTTTTGGTTTATCGCTAGGATGTTACGTCCTGGAGGTTACGTTCAAGTTATTGCGTATCGCTGAAAGTGCAGGATGTCATCGCTATCGGTTTTTTCCCCCATCTGATCCTATAGCTTCCCAGGAGTAAGGCCTACACTTGGAACAAAAAAAAAATCCTCTACCAGAGTCCCTAATATTTTGACTTACAAATTAAGTGTTTTCATAAAGGGTTTCTTGTTGGAGGGGCACACTTTCAGGGAGGGTAATAATTAAGGGTAACACTTGCAGGTGGAAGACGGTTATATTTTTCGATAATCTCGCAAATCGCGTTTGCTAGTTATTATTTCAAAGCAAAATTGGTCTTCGTGCACCTCCTTACTGTGTTTCATGTGACGCCACTCTGAAACGTTTGGGCATTTTGATTAAGTAAACCGAAGTTTCAAACAAGACCGCTATAAATAAGTTCATCCTTATCTACTAAATTCTATACCACTTGAAGTAGCCTAAATTAAATCTTCAGTCTTTATCTGTGGTTTACAATAAGGTTAACGAAACTCTTTTAAGGTCGGACTATTCAATGGGCGCTTCTGTATGAGCTGATGCAAAATTACAGTTAAGTTTATAATAATTCCTGAATATATAGTACACTAGTCCATAAGCGCAATGTCTTGGTGTCTGCTTTATTACAAAGCTAATGCAAAAATTCTTTACGCCAGTTAGGTATTAATCGTTGGCAGTTTCAGGTATCCTATCGACGAATTCGCAGGTATGGTTTAAAGAAAGTCCACACTTGTATGTATTCTTATGACTCCCTATTGTGTGCGTAGCGTATCTTGAGTCCTGCAGATATTTTATGAACGGCTACGTCTTCCTGGAGGGGACTGCTTTAATCGACGGCCGCCATTGTTTTTGTAACCATCTTGGATATCAACAAGGCACTCTACTACCAAAAACATACAATTGATTATCTGTGTTCGTTCTGGGGTGAACTCAAGATAGGATGCGGACACCATAATTAACTTAATGGGATGTAACTTGGCGGAACGAAAGGCGGAACGTGTTTTTTTACAGCGAGGTTGCCGAAATCTTTTTATGTCAACTAAATCCCATCCTATAGGGATTTCTGTTTGTCGTATTTATCCAATCGAAAGAAATGTTCCCGATTTTATAATAGTCATGTGCCCAACATAATTAATTTAAATAAAAAAGACTATAGGTTTACCTGACAGGGGAAACTAAGTTCTTTCATTTAATCCACTTAAGTTGAGTCTTCAGACGGACGAAAAAGTACTTTAAAGTCACAAATTATTTCAAGTTACTCCTGGAAGTGCGCCCACACATTTTTATTTTTTTTTTGGTGATTATTGGCCGTGTGATGAGAGGTCTTAACACACGACGAAATTTTGATTTTGTGTGCCTGTTTGTTTATCTGATGTGTGTTTTCTGTCTGGGACACAATTTCGGCCAACATTTTGTTCTGATTTGGTTCAAATTTACTGACAGGGAAGGATATTGATTGCATGAAAAAAAAAAAAAGGGTTCAAAGATGAAATTCCGATCTCAAATATTTTAGGGACGGGGGGGCCGAAATTTGACGTAGGGCACTGGAGAGACGTCACATAAGTGAAGCTGCAAAGCACTGGGCAGAAGTCATATACATTTCTGTCCTGTGACTATAAAAAATGAACTAATGTATAAGCTCGGCTCACAGAGGTCTCACGGACTTGTGGTTGGGCTTAAAATGTTGCATTACATTGTTCCATTGTTGCATTGTAGCATTGCTCGCTTGGGCGAGTAATTACGATCTTCAGATCTCAATTAAAAGCCTAGTTACATCACTAAGAAGATTTCGCCCAGAAAAGCCTGGAAATGCTTGGTCAAACGACTGGTCAAACGCCTATAGATATGTTTGGTTGCCACATAAATTTGACTGAAAATTTAAGTTATTTTAATTAAGTAAAGAAACAACTTTTGTAATTTATGTAGCTGTCAGTCAATTTACACCCCCCCCCCTTAGATGTGTCAGCTGTATAACTAATTCGTGATTTAAATTATTGTTCGCATTACGAGGGTATTAAATATTATTATAAAATCTTAGCTTCTACAACGGTGTGAAATTAACGGCATATGTTTCATATTAATGACACGTATTTATTTTTTTTTTCATGCAGTAGTTGACACCCTTATAACATAACCACTTCAACTAGTTTTTGTTCCTACATGCCCAGAGATGGATAGCACTACGATGCTTCATTGTGTGCTCTGCATCTAAACTTGTTGTTTGAAATCGGTCAAAGCTTGAAAAGGCTGAGATTGAAAAATCACTTGTTTATTACGACCACCGATAGAAGAGGATTCCTTTCTTCTTACCTCAGGCGATGTGCGTGCTGCGCATGCTCTATCCCACCGGCCGGAAGAAGATGAAGTCGTCGCCGTCGTCGTCGTCGCACGGTGGCGCCACCCTCCTCCTCCTAGCGGTAGCAAACGGCGTTATCGCTACCTCCGGTGTGGCGTCGTGCCTGCAGGCGGGAACGAGACGCGCAGCATGGTAGCCCCGGGGCCTCTTGTCACCGACTTCACCGTCTAATTCCTGTAATAAATTATATTCTGCAATTCAGACATCTTCGTCACACCACACTCCTCTTTTGGGTTTTGCACCTAAATGTTCAGTAAATCTCATTATCGCTGATAAGCACGATTTTGAAACGAGCAGACTTCTATGAACATCTAATGACAAACGTCAAGAAGAATTCATTCTTCATCAGTTCGAACAAGCAAATTAACTATGATCTGTAATTTCGGTTTCTGGCGTAAAACGAAGTTTTTAGACAGCTGCAAGACTCGACATGCCCAACTTAAATTCGATAAAAGTGCAGACTGCCTCCTCGGAGTATCCTTTTTTACACTGTGAAGAATAGTGTGACCACTTTTAATTATTAAAATGTTTTGTTGAGGGAGTTCCTTATCCACCCAAAACCAAAACTGGCATAAAAAGTCGCAAAGTTTCTAAAAAGAATCGACCTTTGAAAGTAGTAAAATCATTCAACCAGGGAAAGGCCGTCAAAGTTAATCCTATCCAACCAAAACCAAAACTGGTAGAAAATCCCGCCAAGTTTCCAAAAACGATCGCCTTTGAAGGTAGTGATATCATTCAACCAGGGAAAGGCCGCCAAGGTCAATCCTATTAGCTAAGTTAATCGCACCGACTAATAGTTCGAAATTTAAATGAAAACTTGAAGATTGCTACTCCCTGTAGCAATCTTCAAGTTTTCATTTAACGTCCAAAGTATTATTGGGTGCGATTAACTTGGCTAATAGGATTGACCTTGGCGGCCTTTCCTTGGTTGAATGATATCACTACCTTCAAAGGCCGATCGTTTTTGGAAACTTGGCGGGTTTTTCTACCAGTTTTAGTTTTGGGTGGATATCACAATTTTCATTGGACTGTGAACGTACATAAGATTACACTGTCTTATCTTCATGTGTACCTTTTTTATAGAGGAATTTCATTTCTATAAATTTATAATCTTCAATCCCCTTTTTGCACACACTAGCTAACAATCGCTGATTTCATCAACAGTCTTCGAGTTTTCATTAACGTCCATTTTAAATTTAAATTTATTGTGTGAAGCTGGTATGCTTTGGGTTTGTTATCGTGACGCAATCTAACATTTTCCATATACCGAGTATGTGTAGCTTAACAGTTTACTAGATATATCACGCCAAGAAAAACAAGTATGATTTTGTTTCCCCCCCTCCTTAAAACGAGATCGTTACACAAGATTTGCCCATGGTAAAACGTGTCATTACTCTCCGCTCAGGCTAGTAACATATTGATGCTACTGCTAAAACATGAAATCATATACTTCATTTTGAAAACCAAACACAATTCGCAATGATAATATACAAAACTTTCGTATCGCTTTTTGCATCTAATCCAATTGGGAACAATTTAATCGTTCTGAAATATTAGTTCAGTGTTGTTTCTGGTATGCTTATCCTGCCTTCCTCCCCTGTTGTCGACGCGCCATTAAGCCTCAATTCCCCCCCCCCCCCTGCCACAGTTTTGTCACAAGTTTTGCAACATTACCACTTCCCTCCCCCTTTACAAAGTGACGTAATAAACGGTGACCAATCCCTCTTCTTCGCCGATGAGCATGAAATTCGGGAAAATTGTTACTTTTTAAAGTTTTTATACTGGTTTTAACAGTGAAAAAAGATGATTGGGAACACATTTTCTTACTAAACAAATGTTACTCGGTAAAAAATTATGTGACGTCACAAATTTTGTGGTTCCGTGTCAGAAATTATCTCACCCCGGTGCATCGCCCTCCCGTTCTAGAGTGACGTCATTTGTCTGCGGTTGCCTACGCCCCCTACGCATCCATAATATGCACTGACAAGAAGAGAATCGATAATTAAATACGCAGATCCGTTTGTAAATCTGATCTCTTACTGTTCATTTTGAAAGATGATGTTTTCGAATTATTACAGTACGAACTTAAAACAGTCAGATGGGGATGTTATCCATCAGTCACTGCCCGGCATATGTCTCCACAAGATGCATATTTAAAAAAAAAACAGCTGCAATAAATTGTCGGGGCTCTTAATGCCTGCGGGAAGGTGTAAAGGGGGGGGGGGGGGGGGATTGTGGCTTAATGGCGCGTCGACAACGAGGTCATTAGTGCCAACCTAAGTGACAGTGCAGTAGTCCGGATTACTCCTGTGTCATACATTACAGAGGCCTGTGGGCCTTGTTCACATACAAGAAACACAAGAAACATAAAAGCAAACACTACCCCAACATTTGTACATAAAAAAAACTTTATAAAATAGTGAACTTAGGTCTACTTTAAAACCACAAATCATTCCAGTCTAAGCAAGGTGGTCGACGTCATCTTGGCTACCCACAAGCGTCTAACATCTATACTCTTTATTAGTACACATGGTAGAGGCATATGGATAAAGAAGACTGATTCGAAGCATCGCTCTGAGGCTTGAAAGTGTGTATTTTTAAAGTAAATTTACGATTTTAACGATTTTTGTGTATAAACAGGGCATATTTTTTAGTGCATGTTCGTTTTCATATGTTTTTGTGTATATGAACAAGGCTCACAGGCATTAAAGGTCCGAAGATTTATTATTTTGTGGAGACTTTACCAGCTTATGGAAATTACTAAGATGTTAACCAAACCCCAATCTTTAGGCCGTATACAATGATTATATACTCCGGTCTGGTCTCCTTCCCTACTAAAGGACATTGATATGGTTGAGCGCGTTCAGCGCCGCTTTACCAAGAGCCTTAGAGGCTTTGAGAAAATCTCACACGCGAAAAAATTATCCCTTCTTGGCCTCGACTCTCTGGAACTTCGCAGGTTGAAGTTCGATCTCATCTTAACATTCAGGATCCTAAATGGCCATGTGGGCATTGATCTGCCGTTCTTCGATGCCAGTCCGGCTCTGTCCACTCGAGGCCACTCACTTAAGCTTGCTTTTCCGACATTTCTTACTGAGTCCAGACGTAGTTTTATTTTTCTGTTAGAGTCATTCGGGTATGGAACTCCCTACCTGACACACAAGTTACTAGCAAGAACGTGGCTACCATTCGACAAAACCTTGCATCGGTTGCACTTACCAAATTCCTAAAAA
>JAHWFP010156207.1:3604-29563 GCA_023313725.1 Lithobius niger
ATCTCTAAAGTTTTCCGCAAGGCACATTTCATTCTAAAGGGTTTCTCTGGCTTCACTCCTTCCCGTTTTACTGTTTTATTCAAAACTTTCCTTCTTCCACTTTTCGATTACTGCTCTCAAATCTGTCACCCTTACAACCTTTACTCATTGAACCGTCCTGAAAATTGTCAGCAGCGCCTTACCAAAACGGTATCCCACCATTCGTTCTCTGCCCTACCCAGATCGCCTACGTAAACTTCAACTTACTACCATTCAAACCCGCTTTTTTTCGTGGGGGCGTGATCTTTATCTACCAACTTACTCATAAACTCTGATCTTTTTTTCTCACCGAATTTCAATTTTACTCGTGACCATTATTTTCGCATCTGTGGTTCTGTGACCCGGACCAAACTTAGCTTCCAGTTTTTTTTACGGAAGGCGTTGTCCATGCCTGGAATGCCCTTCCCTCTCATGTTGCTCGTGCCCCCCCCCCCCCATCTCTTAATATCTTCAAATCTCGTTTTGATGTGCTTGTTCGTTGATCGCTAATGTTTGTTTGGGTGGGTGCTTCTTCTGCCTTTTCTATTTCTATTTCTATTTCTATTTCTACTGGCCGGCACATTCAATTCTTGCCCCTGAATAACGTGACCTTATATAATAATAATAATCAGTTTATCCCCAAGTGGGGGGAGGACATAGAAGAGCATGCCTCTTACACTGGTCCTAAGAGTTAGTAAGTTCGTTTCAGAAACTTGTTCAAAGGGCAAAGAGACAGACGTCATTTAAAAATTGGTACGGATGGCGCTGACACAACGTGCTCAGGGAGGGAGTTCCACACGCCGACGACGCGAACAGCGAAAAAAGATCTCCTACACTCCGTGGAGAATTTAGGCAGAGAAAGTTTTAAAGAGTGTCCGCGAGTCGCAGATGGGGCCGCTAAATCGAAAAAAATCTAAATCTAAAAGGAAGGTCGACCGGAAGAAAGCCCTTCAAAATCTGAAATGTCAAAATAAAGTCAGCCCGAAGGCGACGCAGATCCAGAGGTTCAAGGCCGGAAAGTTTGAATCGTTTGTCAGCCGGTAGAGACCTTTTACCTACACTCCTAGTTCCTTTGACTTTTAACAATTTATGAAGGCAAATAATAGTGCAAATATTTAAATTCAAAGCCTGCTTAAGTGTCCTCAACCATTTACGGTTAACCTTCAATATTATAGCTACAAAGTAGCGTAATTTGGAGTATAGTTACCACCGTAATAATTCTGTCGGAACGCTTAATTTCTTCCAGGTCGACAGGGTGGACGAGACCGCTGGAGCCATCGTAGTATAAGACTTGGTGTTCTTAATAGCGCGTCAGTGCAAAAGATAATGCTATCTCGGGTTGTTATCGCGTTAATAATGGTTACGTTCAGAGGAGGAACCTGACAGAAGGGTAGGTAGCTGGGAGGAAGTAGTAGTTCGTCTGGCGCCACAACAGCAGCTTTATGGAATTGAGGGTCGCTAGGTTCCCAATTGGGAAGTCTCCTTAGAAACACCAGGTCACACAGCAAGAGGACAGTCCCTTCTGATTTAACGCCCAACCGGGCGTAAATTTAAGGATTCGTATCTGCTAAGTGACCTTCACAAATACAGTCCTTAGGACACTGGTTGAGTGCACACAATTCCGGCGTCCAGCGCTTTCAGGCCACGAAGGGGTCGACACTGCTACACACGACTGTGACTCGCTTGCAGCACTGCAGTTAAAGGGAAGAGTCCTAACTACTTAGCACAACTCACGAGCAGAACTCTTCCAAACATATTACAAATTTAAAGCAGGCTAAAAACAGATGGATGGCATTCGAAACGGCTGTTTCAATAGAGCAGTGACATTTGCCGCCATATTGGCACCAGCTTGGCACCAGTATGGGTTTTGGAGGGCATAAATACAAGGTGCACTACATAAAAATGGAGGGAAAAACAACGGAAGAGCGGATTTCTTAGGCTTAAAATAACGTTGTTTTCTCCAACAACAAAAATCTCGCGATTTAGGTCTAAGAAATCACTCTTCACAGCATCGGCTTCAGTATGACGCCCTTCTGTTTCTCTCTGCAGTGCCCCTTGCAGCTAACCCATTAAGGCTCCAGCATAGAGTTATATACAATAATACTACGTCGTGTCACTGCTCTATAGAAGGGAGCATCAACATCTATATTTTGTTCCTCATTATGTTTTCAGGAAACTGACTTCTCTCCCTTTTTCATTGCTGGCATGAAAAGAAGGGACATTCTCGCCCTATCACTTTAGTGCTACGTTGTACGTTGGGATTGGTTGCCATTGGTTGCGTCAGCATCGCTATCCCATCTAAGCTAATACTCTCTATATACTTTGTTCCATATTATGTTTGCAGGAAACTTGACTGTTTGACGCATGTTTCCCTGCACTACGAGTGCAAAAACATGTGTATATCACCCTTTTAGACTAACAGTAACTGTGCAGAGTCTAAAAAGGTGATATGCACATGTTTTTGCAAGTGCACGGAAACATGGCGTCAAACAGTCAAGTTTCCTGCAAACATAATGTGGAACAAACTATATAAAGAGTATTAGCTTAGCTGGGATAGTGATTCTGACGGGGATATTCAGTCATAATCCAAGCATGCAAGTGGGGTATTTACGTGTTTTTTGCACTCGTAGTGAAGAAAACGTGGCGTCAAGTTTCCTGCAAACATAATGTGGAACAAACTACATAAACAGAGTATATTTGGCTTACTGGGATAGTGATGCGGACTGGGGCATTCAGTCATTATGATAACCAATCCAAACGCGAAAATTAAAGTGAGAGGGCGAGCATGTTCCTTCTTTTAATGGCAGCAATGACGAATGGAGAGAATGTTCATTCTTGGCACAGCAGCACTGAAAAAGGGCGAGCAGTGGGCAATATGAAGGGTAGTGTTAATTACGTAGTAACAATCAATAACAAACGCCGGGCCCCCAACAGCTATAGCCAATACGACAATAAACGGACTGGCTTGACAACATGGCTTCCGGCTAGCCCGCGTACGTTATGATGGTATTAGCTAGTTCGTCAATATTTGACGAAGTTAGATCATGGCTTGGGATTCCAGGGTTTTATTTATACAAGTGAAGCCCAGCCCGTGTCCATAGCCCATACAAGTTCATACAAGCCCATACAAGTCCACACAAGTGAAGCCCGCGTCTGCTGGGAATTATTTAATACTTGGTCTACCTTGAACGTATGCCTTGAAATGAAATCAATATTGCTAGATTTGGAATATTTAATTTAGCACGGAGGTTTCCATGTTGTTTCGCTAAAGTGGCGCAGGAGATTTAAGTAATTCCGTTGAGTTAAAAACGATTACAGATTGTTCTCAGACTGTTTAACATTGACTAAAAAAAAATAATTATATATTAACACTTTATCTATCACCAAATTTAGCTTGTCATTCTCCAACACATAATAAACTTGCATTTGTTCGCGTTGAAATGGGCTTTTCTGGTTTTGAATAGTGCTAATTAGTTGTGACTAAAGGAGAATTGCAAACGAGAACGAGAGAGAGACGGGAACCGTGACGCGAGAAAGGATTAACGTAAGAAATGGACCAGTTTTGAATGTGGTCAGTAAAGGCTAATGCATTTTTCTTTGACCTTCGACCATGGCGCAATCTAGGGTGCAACTGTAAACTCTTTAAGGCGCTAATCTACCAAACCCTGGCTGCAATCTGAGCCGTTTAATTAGTACGAAATTACTTTAGTTAGCTGACCTTGTTTTCAGGAAAAAAAACGACGAAACTGTGGACAGTTTGTGAAGATGTAGACAAACTTTTCCGAAGTTATTTAGTTGGCTTTGCCATCCAAATGTTTTCTTGCATGGGTTCAGGTTGACAAGTTTCTACCGTATATTAAATTTGTATCATTTCTTTGCTGAAAAATTCAAATGCAGTATACCCCAAAAGTAACTTGCCAGATTGGCGTTGGCATCGATACGCAACAACACCATGCACAGAAACACTACGTTCAATTCGGATTCGGGGAGCTCTGCCGGCTCGAAACAAAAACAGTCAATAATGTAAATTCTGAACCGACTGGGGAATTGTTTCGTCAAGATGAATTTTTCAGCTTATTGTCGCGGATTATAAGACTGCAAGCATTTGCTCAAACGATGTTCAATTTAGCTAATCCAGGTAGCGTTGTTGCCATGGCAATGACACCACTGCAATCACGGATTAAATTCTAGCTGCGAGAATGCAATGGCGAGTTTTTACGTAAACGCACCCGAAGGGCTGATTTATGCACGGACAATTTTCTCGCTCACTAGCTTTTACTTGGTCAATAGTAAATCCGCTGGCTACTTCGCTCCTTTACCGGAATATGGCGGTTTTCAAGTTTTCTACACGTAGTAACCATGGCAACGACATGCGTGCGGCATGACAGCGACGATTTATGACAACATGAAAACAATTTTACTGAAGTACAAAGTGATGAACCTATTTCTGAACGCCAGCATTTGATGGTTTGTTTTCTAATAGATCTGTGATTAGTAACAAAGAAAGGAGAACTAGATTTACGAATTTACGAATTCAAGTAATGTGTGCATCCTTCCAATAAAATATAAATGGCTTTCGCAGCAGTCAAGAAGCATCCCATCAATTCCAGTTCGTCAACCACGGGGTCGTCTCGGAAAAACACGTGAAAAAAACGATGTAAAATAGCATTTCTAATGCTGGTCAGCCCAACTCTACAATATAAGCTCTTCCTTAATTATGTATAAACGGTTGACAACTTTTTCCTGCATGCAGCCTGTGACAAAACCTTAAATTTTCGAAGCCATTAGTTTGCTAAGTATAAACAAAAAGTTTCGTGAAGATTCATGTTGATGTATGTGTTGAAGTAACGTTTCAACTATTCAGTGATTAGGCCTAATTGAAAGACGTGAAGCGCGTATTGAAGTATTGTTTTATGTGTCCAGTCTTGTTGTACATAATAAATTCTTACTAATATCCCGAAATAGCTAAAAGGGTAAATGATTAGGCAGATGTCTGATTAATAAGGTTTCAGAGTTAAAATTCCCTTTTCCAATTACATGATTTACACTCACAAATCAACAAATAATGTATAGGATCTATATGAAAATTTGAAATGGATCGGATAATAGGCTCAAAATGAATCATGGATACAAACACGCTAATAGACTCAAGGAGAATGTGAAGCTCCTTTGCTTTGCTCTGGGCATCACTAATATGCATCTTCATATTAATAGTAATATTCAGCGAAGCTGGCTGGTCAAGGAAAGAGAGTCATGGCATCTAGAATTTCACCCGTTTCACCCGTTCACCAGCCCATTTTTGCACTTCCGTACCATTTGCGTGGACAATTAAAGGTTTTATTACATCCTGGAGGTCGGAAAAGGTTATATTGTGCGCGCAGCGTATTTTGAGTCTGCAGGTATTATACGAGCGGCTACGTCTTCATGGTGGGAGCGGCTCTCATCGACGGCCGCCATTGTTTTTGTAACCATCTAGGATATCAACAAGGTGCTCTGCTATCGAAAACATACAATCGATTATCTGTATTCGTTCAGGGGCGAACTCAAGATAGGACGCGGACATTATAATAATAATAATATTTTTGCACAATAGCAAAGGGAACTTGGCATGGCATGCCACTTACACCAGCCCAGCTTTAAAAGATCGCAAATTAATTGTTTCGTCATAAAAATACATAAAAAAAAAACATTAAAAAAACATTCTATAAGGTATAATTACATAGTTATAATACTTTTTGCAGGAAATCTGTGAGACAAACAGCGTTCAGACGTGTTTTAAATAAATTGAGAGTATTTGCTTCAACCACAGTTTTCTGGTAATTTATTCCTGCAGTTGACTGCCCCGGCTGCTGAATAAAAACAACTTTCTTGTATTGATTCTGAAGTGATTTGCAATCAACTTCCATGAGTGCCCCCTCGTTCGATCACCGGAAAGGAGCTCAAACAAAAAAAAAAAGTGGAATCAACACCAAGGTGACCATGTAGCGAAAGATATGCTAAAGTTAGATCCGCTCTTAATCTTCTTAACTCTAGAGGTTCTTAATTAATTCTAGAAGTTGTCAGGTTTTCCTCAAAATATGGTGAATTGTGGATGAAGGATTAAACGACTTGGCTGTTCCTGGAGACAGGTATCCACAAGTTCAAAATAACACAGTGTTTAATTTTCGAGAGAACCAGGTCTCTCTTGGTCACAACAACAAATAATAAAAAGCCCAAACGGTTTACAGAACCCCAGCAAATGACAATAGGAGGTCCGCCATATTTGAATTGGCAAGCTTGCACCACTGATCTTTACAATGGTGTAAAGATCAGATTGTAAAGATCAGTCAGACTAGTCAGATTGTAAAGATCAGTGGTGCAAGCTTGCAAATTCGTAAATGGCGGAACTCCTATTGTCATTTGCTGGGTTCTGTAAACCGTTTGGGCTTTTTATTATTTGTTTTTGTGACCAAGAGAGACCTGGTTCTCTCAAAAATTAAACTCTGTGTTATTTTGAACTTGTGGATACCTGTCTCCAGGAACAGCCAAGTCGTTTAAGGTTTTTCCTATTAGATATGAAAGTTCTTAACCCATATTTATTTCACAAATATAGGGCTCTCTCTCTGTATATGCAGAGGAGCCCTACCGGACGGTATTTAGGGTCGTTAAACCCTAATGTCTTCAGTGCAGGTATTAATATTCTATTTTTCTAATTAACAAAAAATTCAATGCCACTGAAGTCCAACAAACAGAACGTTAAAACTCGTCATGGGTTTCATGTTATTAAAAAAAAAAAAACTCTTGTAAAATTTCTGCTATTGAGCTGTAATGAATTTCCCAGCTTCAATTAGGGAAATATGGCAGCGAATTGCCTGTAGCGCCATATCGTCGGTCTTTCGGAACACTCATTCAGGCGACAACAAACGGCTGCTTTGTAGAGGGCTGAATCCAGCAAACAGACGTGAGCAGAGCAGCAATTTCAAAGACCAAATACGCAGTGTCTTGCGAACAATAGCACCGCTTCGGGGCCTGGACTGGCTGTATGTATCGCCAGCAGATTGAAGGAGCTCGGTGCTATACCGAAAAGATCGACCACTCTAATTTAGGGCGGTGTGCGCAAAGCGTCGCTCTTGGTCGACCCATCTGTGCAAACGCAACCGTTTGAATGATTCCATTCCCAACGCTCCCATTTCAACTTAGTGCTCCCTAGAATGAAGTTAGTGCCCTTAGAGAACCCTCTCCCCCCCACCTCTCTTCCATTCCTTTCATTGGTACAATTTTTCCACCGCAACAGTCCTTCATTTCCGTATAGAAAAGGATGCTGTCTCCTCCCTCTAGCTGTTGGTCAGCGCAGCCGCTTCCACGAGCCCAATGCTGATCACTACATGTTTATCTGAGTTAAGGGCAGAACACGTTGTCCAACAGGAAAATCAGGCGCCTGTAGCACGGGGCCGCACTAACTGCGAGTTCTTAATGGTATTAAAGTTACTCTTGATGCTAAACGCATTAACATAATACGACCTTCGTAATGTGATGCAGCATCGAATGGACACTAAGGGAACGGTCCAAACGGAAGTTATTCAGTAACACGCAGCTGCGTACCGGAAGTGACAAAAAATTGGGGAATATTAAAACACTCCTTGTCAATTTTAAGTGCACGTTTTAAACGGTTGCTGTCATGTTTTAAATTGATTTGTTCCCCTAATTTATTTCATCTGTTTATGAACGGAGGAGGGTTGAGACTTAACGGAGCGTCGACAGGAAGGTCATTAGCGTCAACCTCAGTCACAGTGCAGTGGTCCGGGTTGCCCACCACACATTACAGAGATGTTAAACAAACCCAAATCGAGAACTTATCAAAGATCTATACCTCCTGCAAAAATTAAAAAAACCCGGACAGGAGGACAGATTTGTCGTCTAATTGACGCTCCATGTCTCGCGGAAGACGGAAACGGTGACGAACGCCACCAAGATGGTGACAATCAACAAACAAGTGTCGGACCGGAAGTGGCCGTCGACACCAATGACATTCAGGAGGGATAACCCTCCTCAAAAGGAAATAGTGAGTAAGTTTGGTTCTATGGAAGAAACTATTGTGTGCACGGCGCATCTTGAGTCCTGCGAGTATTTTATGAGCGACTACGTCTTCCTGGAGGGGACGGCTTTAATCTACGGCCGCCATTGTTATTGTAACCATCTTGGATATCAACAAGGCACTCTCCTACTGAAAACGTACAATCGATTACCTGTGTTCGTTCTGTGGCTAACTCAAGATAGGCCACGGACACTATAGTGTGTTTGTACTGTTTTTAACTAAATGTTTTACAGGGTGCAAAGCCGACCGGGGTCGTTTAATGATACATAAACACAGATGCAAACCTACTTCAGTTGCCATCTAACTTAAACACCGGAGTGCCTGAGTTGGAAATTAAACCCTCGAACTTTGAAGCCAATGGCCGAATCATTTTCATTCAGTTAGTACAGGCCGTGGCAGCATGGTTAAATGGTACTGCACTGGTCTTAGATTCGAAATTCTACGGTCAGCAGTCTGATGTTTAAGTCCTAAACTCACGGAATAGGTATGCAGTTTTATTTATTTATTTATTCGTGAGTCCTGGTCATTTGTAGCGAACTAATTCATTTGTATGAGGAAACTGGTTAAATTTTGGATTTTACCAAGCATTCTTGAAGTAGAAAATAGTAGTAAGTGGAATGGCAAACCCAGGGATTCAAATCAGGAAATCCGTGTTACAGCAAGGCTGATAGATTGTCCGAAAGAGGAAGAATTAGCCTCAAGTTGTTTCGAAACTGGAAATCCTAGTTGTCTCACACTGGCATTACCAGCAAGTCTGGAGAGGAGCCATTAAAAACTACGTTTTCACAACAGATAAGAATTAGTTAATACGAGACATGAAATTGCTCATACCAGACAAATAAGAATTTGTACTGGATGGATATGAATTCTACCATTTCTTTTCACGTATTTGGTACATTTCTTCTGTACATCAGTCAAAGATATTTGCAAAAATGCACCGAATTAATGTTTAAAAATCACCAGACATTTTAAAATTAAAAAGATGTTGTGTAGTAAGGAGAGAGACAAAGTCAGAGATTCGATTCGATAAACATCCGATTATGGTGAATAACCGTAAGAAACCTCGCAAATAATTATAAAGTCATGGACGCAACAACTTACGGAAATATCACATTATTAATTTAAATTAAGAATAAACTGTACAATTAATTTTAAATAAAAAAAAAGGAATAAAGTAAGCTAAATTCATCTACACATTGGCAACAAAGCTTGACAAAACAACGACGGACTCTGCGACACAGTCTATACAGCAGCGTTAAGTGACGTCATATTGGTTACGAGACACCATTTGGAGGTAATAGCTACAAGGTGCACTAGATTTAAATGTAACGGAAATAACGGCACTTCTAGTCAAGACAGCGCTATGAGAGAGGATTTCTTAGGCTTAAAAGAACGTTGTTTTCTCCAACAAAAATCGCGCGTTATAGGCTTAAGAAATCCAGTCTAAAAGCATTGGCGTCAGTACGACGCTCTGCTTTTCCCCCACCAGTGCACCTTGCAGCTAACCCAGTTACTGGCTCCACCATAGAATTATACACAATAATACTACGTCGTGTTACTGCCCTATAAACTGACACTAAAAACGTTTCACTGTGTTTTTACTGGCGATATTTATTTCGAACAACTTTCCTCCCTCCTTAATTCTACTGTCCGCGATTTTTTTTTAGCTACGCGCTGTGATGTTTACAATGGTATTTGAGCATCTTGATCGATTCCAAAACATAATCCGAAAAGAAGCATCATGTATTTCATAGCTGATGAAGAAGTCAAGTTGTCCTTCAAATTGCCCTAACCGTCAGGTCTTTCGAAGTTGGCCTTTCTCTCACTGAGCTTATCCATAGACTTGAGGCAACTAGGTTGAGGTCTGCTGACGTCACATCATTTTTTTTTTAACTTTCGCACCATAACTGTAGAGAAAGATTACAAAAAAATTAATGCTATAGAACAGTGACACGACGTAGTATTATTGTATATAACTCTATGCTGGAGCTTTAATGGGTTAGCTGCAAGGGGCACTGCAGAGAGAAACAAAAGGGCGTCATACTGACGCCGATGCTGTGAAGAGTGATTTCTTAGACCTGAAACGCGTGATTTTTGTTGTTGGAGAAAACAACGGTATTTTAAGCCTAAGAAATCCGCACTTCCGATGTTTTTCCCTCCATTTTTATGTAGTGCACCTTGTAGTTATGCCCTCCAAAACCCATACTGGTGCCAATCTGTTGTCAATATGGCGGCACATGTCACTGCTCTATATAATAAACTTGGGCAGCACCCCCCCCCCCTCACCAACCCTATGTGGCTAGTTTTACAGAGTATTGTTGTGACTTCCTACTTGCATGAAACTACTGTGATTTCCCGTTAGCAGTAGGCCAAACTTTCATTAGATTTAGTTATATCCAGGGTTAAGAGACATGGATGCCTAGATCCCTTTAGCATGAAAATATTTTGACTAAAAACCATGACGTTATCAGTACTGTGCCTCTTTGTTGAAAAACACAGTTCGAATAAACACTTCAACAGACAATTCTAACGAAAGACACGCACACACATACACACACACACACACACAAACAAAATCATTAAGATTATCGAAATTTAAACTACGGACGTCAATTATGGAATACGGATTATCGAAATTCTCACCGTGGACACACACATACACGAACAAACATATTAAAATATAAGTTATATAGACTTACTAGGTTTTTAACAAGAAACTAACTTCACAAGGTGCATAATTCGGCGCCGTTCTTGGCATTCGTATAATCGCATTCCCGTCATTTGGTGATTTCCCAGCCTCAAATTTCAGTTAATAAAGAAGGAAGGACATAACGTTTGGGAATATACGAATGGCAGCTTGAAAAGTTGATTCTTTCAAACTATGTTTCATTCGTTGAGTGTACTGCTATAGCTCCGGGTCAGGCCCCAAGTTCATACGAGTAATAGGATTGACTCGGGTTGGCCACACGCAGTTTGGTATTGGCTGGCCAGTCGGTGGCAATATCGCTTATTCACACAACCCACGGGCAAAAAAAAAAAAAAGACGAGGCCTTCGGTAATCGTGAAGCGGATAGAACCGGTCAGTTTGAAGGAGAAATGGACATCGATCGGTACCAAGCAAATCACTTTACGACCACAAAACACACACACAATGCAACTTCTGTGTAATGAAAACGGTTGTTACTCTTGCGATCGATACGGAATTTAGGTTTAGCAAAGACGTGTTAAAGATGAAGAAGAGTAACCTAGTGAACTTAGGGTGGCATATAAAAAACGCTCCACCTGAAATCTTTCTACATCCAAGATTTTTTTGTAAGTTTTTGAAACAGAGATTTTGAAAAAAAGTGAAAACAGGGACCACTTTTCTAGATCCAAAATGCTATTTTTGATTCCAAAAAAGGAGTGGGTCGTATATTTTGAAATTTTTGAACGTAAACTTAGAAAATTTTCATCTGCCATTCGGTGCAGTAACGATGCTATACGGAGAAGGTTTATAACATCCACTGAGCACGAGAATTGTTTAGCTCTCATTTTGGTACTAAGATAAATAATGCATGGTGAATGAAACCAAGCATGACTGCACATTTTGGCATTTGGAGTAAGTTCCCACCCCCCGATTTTAGGATGCCTTTTTGGTAGACAATATTACTAAAAAAAAACATTTAAAATAAAGTCAAAAGTCGTTAAAAGAAAGGCTTTTCGAATATAGCAATAGTAATTCAAAAGTCCCGAGCTCAACAAGGACAGTGAATAGTAGATTTCTTTAGTCCTATGAATGCTGAGCCGCAAAAGGTAAGGCTTGCCTTTATTTACATCTTCCATTGAAAATGTTTCCCTTTTACTTTGTGCTGGTTGGTCTTCTGGTTTATGCTTCTGCCCTTATTTTTTCCAGTGGTGCTTCTTGTCCCCCCCCCCCCTCTTATTGAAAGTCTGCAGCACCAGTGAATAAAACTAAAAAAGGCAGGAAAAGGCCAAATTTAGGGTTACCGTCCTTAAAAATGCTAAGATCATCTCAAGACGACGTGCTAACCTTTCGCCCACACCAAACCGTAGCTTTTTCTTTAACTTAAGTAAATTTTGCGAGCCTTAAAGTTACGTTAGCCCGTCGTTCACCACGCTCACTCTAGTGGCGTCGAACCATGTTTCATAAGGTTTAGTTGATTACGTCGATTATTTGTTTTTAGTTGCAAAACATGTCAAGTTGGCTTTCCTGTATGACTCAGTTTTGCAACATTCGTTGAAACCGATATAATGTTGCAAACGGTTTTATTTTGCTTTCCCTCCCCCCCCCCCCATGTACGAAACGGTTTGGCTAAATTTACTCTAAGGTATGTAAATCCGTAAAATCTTAGCAGTTTAAAGAACGGTAACCCGAAAATTGCCCTTTTCTTACATTTCAAACGGGTGGATCTGTGCCTACTACAAAAATGAAAATTTCCCGGACAGGAGGACAGACTTATCACCCAATTGACGCGCTAAGCCTCGTGGCAGATGGAAACGGCGACGAATGCCTTCAAGACGGTGACAATCAACAAGTAAGTAACGGACCGTAAGTGGTCGTCAACACCAATGACATTCAGGAGGGTACACCCCCCCCCTCAAGGAAGGCAGAATAACCCCCCACCCTTACTCATTGTTTCCTTTTGAGGGGATTTAACCCTCCTCAATGTCATTGGTGTCGACGGCCACTTACGGTTCGACACTTCCTAGTTGATTGTCGCCATCTTGATGGTGTTCTTTGACGTTTCCATCTTCAGCGAGGCTTAGCGCGTCAATTGGGTGATAAGTCTATCCTCCTGTCCGGGATTTTTTTAATTTTTTCAGGAGGCACAGATCGATAAGATCTTGATTTGAGGTTTGTTTAACATCTCTGTAATGTGTGGCGCAGTGGCAACCTGGACCACTGTGTTGTGACTGAGGTTGGTGCTAATGACCTGGCTGTCGTCGCGCCATTAAGCCTCTATCTTCCCTCCTTAACCCTCCCCCTTCCATGGGCTCCTTGCATTTGAAATAAACCCAACGGAGTCACTACGCTGTTTATTTAACCTACTCTCGCTTCTCTTCCCTACCTTTATAAAACGGACTATATTAGCTTTATTTATATTGTTACCACAACACCATCTTCCCTGCAGAACACAAGCTATATACGGAAGCACCAATTGTGTCATCTGATCTTCCTCACATGGGGGGGGGGGATTGAGGCTTAATGGCGCGTCGACAGCTTGGTCATTAGCGCCAACCTCAGTCACAGTGCAGTGGTCCGGGTTGCCACTGCAACACACATTACAGAGACATTATTCAAACCCCCAATCTAAATCTCGTCATACATCTGTACCTCCTGCAAAAATTGAAAAACACCGGACAGGAGGACAGACTTACATGGTACACTGTCATCAGTGACCGATGGTACACGGAGGTTTCTTAAGTCACTTTAGCTTACGTCTATGTAGTGCTTAGAACGCTTTAAGAACATCCGTGTAACCACCTAAAACCACTTTCAAGTCGCTTTATCTAAAACCACCTCGTTACGTCGACGTGAGAAGTTGAAGCGCTGTAATAACCTACGCGTACCCACCTAAAACCCATTTTCTACGTCGCTCTAAGGTCTGCTTGCCTTTGATTGGTTGAAAACGAGTGCGTTTTACGTCACGAAGCTAGGATGGAACCAGTCACTTCCTTAGAACGAAGTCGAAAGCCCAGCTAGTCAAATCAGGGGGTTGCAATTACTAGAAACAATACATTCCAAACCTTCGCACTCTGCCTTCCTTCCAACACTTGGCCGACGACAATAACGCCAACATGGCGCCAGCCAACTTCCGGTTCTCGTCTGAATGAGATCTGATGAGATTCGCCGAAGGCCAATCCTATAATATCTTTATTTATTTATTTTATTTCCAAAATTATTCTAACCTTCCTATAAGAGCACGACAGCAATTTTAGGTTAAAACAACAATTTCACGAATCTCATTCCGGCAAGAGCAGAGGCGAGCACTGGGTACAACCGTAGGCGCCGCCGTATAAAAAAAATGTGGCGGCGCCTGGTTGTATTCCGTTCTCGTCTCTGCTCTCACCTGAATGAGATTCGTGAAATTGTTGTTTCAATTTGAAATTGCTGTCATGCTCCTCGCAGGGGATTACAATAATTTTGTAAATAAAATAAATAAACAAAATGTATTGTAGGATTACCATATTGCAGTTTATATATCATCCTAGGATACACTTCCCATAATTCATCATTTCTGTAGTAATTGTGCGATGAAGGTAATGCATGTAGTGAGAAGGTTGCCATAAATGTGAAAACGCTGTTTAGGCCTACTACCGGTATATAAAAAAAATGATGCAAATATCAATTTCTATTGAAATATTGGAAATTTAGTTCAAAGTTTTGCCTGTGCCAGGATAAATTTTGCAAAGAGTATCACATTGTAACTGCAGTCATGCGTGTTTTGCCCTACTCGTCGGACTTGTGTTTCTCCAACATTGTGTACCCCATGAAAATAATTATGGCGGCTGCCATCCCATAATCTCAAAGCGGAAGTATCGATGCTGGCTGTGTCTCCGGTTGTGAATCTGCTTGTCCGGCCGTAAACGCAGTTTACCATATCATAACAAAAACCAAAACTGGTAAAAGGGGCCGCCAAGTTCAACACACCAAAACATTCGCCAAGTTACTCGCACCGTTTAATAGTTCGACGGTTAAATGAAAACTAGAACATTGCTATTTTTGGTAGCAATGTTCAAGTTTTCATTTAACGTTCAAAGTAATATTCGGTGCGATTAAGTTGGCGAATGTATATTGGTGTGTTGATATCACTCCTTTGAAGGGCCTAACCGTTCGGAACTTGGCGGCCCCTTTTACCAGTTTTGTTTTTTGATATGATATCATTCCTTTTTTTTTTTGAATTGTGTATTGCCTTAACTCCACTACCGTACAGATGTGTAATAAAGTACCACGTCAACAAGAAATTGGTTTTCAACAATTTGCTACCACCTTTTGCTTATAGGCCGAACCATTCTCCACTTAGTCACCTCTTTATAAGTTTTTGGTTTGGTTTTAATTTTGTTGTAATTTGTTTTATTTAGTTAGTTTTGGTGTGTTGATATCACTCCGTTGAAGGGCCGAACCACTCTCAACTTGGTGGCATTGTTTATTTTGGCTTTGTTTATTTTGCTTTGTTTTTACAGTTGGTTTATTTTACGTGAATTGGACGTGAATACAATTTCTTTGCAACGTTGTTTAGGTCAAATGGTCAAAGGGTTTTAGCGAGCGTTAACCGCACCCGGTCATCTGCCCGACGAAGCCCTAAGGCCCTATGTCTTCAACACCGTATGTCTGAACGTTGTTTAGATTTATCGTGATACAATAGTGTGTGTCTAGGCACGCACGTCAGTATACATGTTCTCATTGTCGGAACTTTGGCCGTCCAGTGAGAGACGATGCCGACAATACTAACAATGGTTATAACAATATTTTCGTACTTACGCGCCCTCCCACGCCATCCCCGTTACGCCCCCAGGCTCCACACCATAAAAGGTACGCAGTGAGTATTGTACTGCATCTATTCGTCCAATTTCATAGCTGGAAGTCTTCTCGTTATCTCGGTATCGATGAATAATCACCCTATGGGAATTAACATGGGGATGAGAGGACTAGACAGCTAGCTAGTTAGTAGTAACACATTTTCAACGGAATGAAGGGTCAGATTTTGCATTGAAAGCAGCTTAGCTGGCTACCCTACACAAGTTAATTTTTGTCAGGTGGGTTATTGCGCTCGATTTCAACACAATTTAAGCGTTTGTATCGTATTATTATTTTTCCCCAAGTACCTGAAATGTGCCCAACTATGCTTCAGGATATAAGACACTGACGTTATGGCGTCGCGCTACAATGGTTTACAACCTCGACAATTAAATTGATGTGATGTTTGTTGTGATGTTTGTTGCCTAACTTGGCGCGACACACTAGCGTGTGTCTAGATATCGTCTTACGTTGAATGGGGACATGGGAACAGAGATGGGTTTGGTTGATGGGGGATTAGATAAACGCGACGCTACATCCACTTAGAAGAAATTTCCGTTTACCCGCTGTCGTTTTAACTCACTCCAACTACAACCTCCGTGTAACCACCTCTCTCCTAAAGCGACGTGAGTTCAAGTCGTCGTAAGGTAAAGCAACGTAAGTGGGGGGGGGGGGGATTGAGGCTGAATGGCGCGTCGACAGCTCGGTAAAGCGACTTAAGAAACCTCAGTGTACCCTCGTTGAGTGATCCTTATCACCATCCGTGAAATTAATCCATCTTCTTTGTGGCGGAATCCACTGTCATTTACCAGTTTATCGTCTTTTTCAACCCAAATGGCGCCTGTCGATGTACGTTTTGTAGCACTCGTCGCTCAGGAGTCAACGAAAGTGTACCAGTGTGAAAACGTAAATGAAAAAGAAGAGAAAGTATCCCAAAGCAACTGCTGTTCACGCCACTGGCTGAGAGCGCAGACCGGCCTTGCTGTCCATTCAGGTTCCTTGGTAGCATTGTTGAAGCAGCGAGCGGTCCCAGCTGTCACCAGCAGATGCTCGAGGCGCCGCTTCGTCAAATTGTCTCTTTGTGCCTCTCAAAAATCAGCAGGTGCTGCATTTTCTCGCCTACTTCTTTCTTTCGTTCTTTCTTACTCACGTGCCTCTGGGCAAACCCTCCCGAGATTGGATTCAGAGCATTTCTTTGTGCAACGCTTTCATACGTCACTCGTCCTGGACGAATGGCTAAGGCGTTAGAAAACCCTCTTTTCCTCTGTGCTGCCTACTACGACCAAAGTTGGTGCAAACAGCGCAATTGTAAATGGAAATGCTTCCGCAAGCGAATGGACAAAAAAAAAAAAAAAAAGATGAAAAATACAGAACGAAAGAGAAAAATAACCACGTAAATATTTCTTTTGGAGTTTGACTTCTTTCTTGGAATAGGTGTTTAACGTTTGCTAAACTACTAACCAATTGACCTAATGCACTGACATGTGTTCCGTGTAAAATCATGGAACGTATAATCCGCGCGCACATATTTTGGTTTATTCTTGACCAAATCCCCTTTTCGAGGGCCAACTGTTTACAATTTCTTTCATGCTACATAACTGGACTATAGCTCCGTTGATGCATCCATATCCGTCGACGTCATTCTTGACGATTTTGCTAAGCAACTCCAATCCATGGTTCACAGTAAATTGTTTGGATAAATTGGATTTCCTTGGTTTTAGAGGGAAGCTGGTAGTTGGCTGACCTACTTTTCTCAGTCAGTGTGTTTTTGTGCGTTTGCACTCTAGTGTCAGACGGATGTTGAGTGCTGGGTTGCCACAGGGCAGCATTTTAGGGCTGCTACTGTTCATAACTTAACTGTAAAATACGCCGCAACAGTTCTAAACTATTAGCTGATGATGTTGAAGACCACCACGCCCACATTGTCAACGATGACTTATACAGTACCGTAGTTGCTGATTTTTTTGAACTCGCAGACTAGTCATTGATATGGCTTAATTGCTCATTAACCTAATTAAGTGCAGTATCATTCTGTGGGATCATCTAACCTGAATTACTACCATTCTCTCATGTCGGGCTCCGTTTTGCAATGGTTTAGATCGTTACATATCTTGGTGTCGGATTGATTTTGTCCGATTTGAAGATTTAAAAAAACATTGTAATCACAATGCAAAAAAACAGAAAATCAGCAGGTTGCTTGGCTCAAAAAGTTATTTACCTCCGGTGATGTCACCACCCTAACTTGGGCGTGTAGGTTCGGTTGAGCATGTAGTTCGGCCCATGCTGACGCAAGTTCAGTCTAGTTCCCATACCGTGCAGGTGATATCAGTCATAATGAATCGGTTCAAATGCATTCTAAAAATTCCCTGCGTGGACTTAGATTTAAATCTTATGCAGAGTGGCTTAAATTTGCACATTGGTGTTCCCTTGAAGTTGACTGTCTTAAAGCCGATCTAAACCTGACATATTTGTTTGCTGCATGGGTATGTCAACACTTCGATTGTTCTAGATTTTTTTTTAAAACTACGTGGGGATAACTGTCGACGAGACCACCAACTCATAGCTGTTGGCAACTCCAACCCAAGATAGATGTAAATGTTTGTCTGTTTACAGCATTGTAAATGTATGGAATAGCTTAGCTAGTCGGTGGTGCTGCTTACTGTGATCTCCTTTAAATTAAGATGGTACGCAGTTGATCATTCTGAACTTCTGAAGATTAATTTTTAACGTGAGATTACACATGATGTTTAATGCTTTCAGGATACAATTTTACACCATTCTAGTTTGTAAGCATATTTGACAACGGATAACTGACTGCATTTTTATTTTATGCATCTTATTGCTCTTTAGTGTGATCGAATCGTTTTTTTTTTATGATTGTTTGGCCATTGTATACTAACTTGCTTTTGAAAAACCCTGATCCTCTGTTCCCTCCTACCCTACACATTTATTTGTTTAGTCATGCCCCTTTCTGTTGGGGAAGGGGGACTGAGGCTTAATGGCGCGTCGACAGCTAGGTCATTAGCGCCAACCCCAGTCACAGTGCATTGGTCTGGAATGCCACTGCACCACACATTACAGCGATATTAATCAAACCCCGAATCTAGATTTTATCATAGATCTGTACCTTCTGAAAAAAAAATTGAAAAACTCCGGACAGGACGACAGAATCGCCTAACTGACGCGCAATGTCTCGCGGAAGAAGGAAACGGGGACGAACACCGTTCAAGATGGCGACAATCAACAAGCAAGTGTCGGACCGCAAGTGGCCGTCGACACCTCTTTTTGTTGGCCGACACCCGTCTCAGAAAGCGATCAGAAAGCGATCAGAAAGCAGAACTGTTGATTGTCAGACCTGTCGTCAGACCTGAATGGAAACAGAAATAAAACTATTTATGAGGCATGGACCGCGTATCATTTGAGATTTGCTAGTGAGTATCTGACAACTTGTATTCAACGTGAACAAAATAAAATAGTTTAAAATAGTACGGGACTGATAAGAAAGAAGCAAGCTCTGCAGAGTTAGGGCGCTCTTACGTACCAGGTCATTCTCGCTCGCCGAATGCTATTTGCTAGTCAACCGTTATTTATTCATGATTAGTTTCCCGTTGCTACTAAATGAATGCGGTAATAGATAACAAATTGTACGTATTATAAATGACGATACGGATAAAGAACAAAGTGCTACAGTAATTTTAAACATTGCTGCAAGATTGTTGTCACTTCACGCTATCTCCAAAATTTGCTAATCTCCCTCAAAGTACAGCTTCTAGCAATGATCAAACGTCGGTAGAATAAATAGCTTCTCGCAGCGAGAATTCAAAATTCAACATTTCGTGGATATCGAATCAACGACAAACAGTCGAATGCCGGCATACAAAATAACAGCCCGTCGTCTTGTACTGCAGTGAAATTGTTTTCTTGTTGTCATAAATCGACGCTCAAATGTTGCAAGCATCGTACGCCAACTAGATATTCTTTAAACAATAAATTGGCTAATGATTTCTAATTAGTGTCATATTTCGCAAGTACGAAAAACATACGTGGAACACAATTTAGATTTCGTACTAGTCATTTCACTATCTTGTACGTTAATGTTTAAGCGAATTATGATAGAATGACAAATTCTCTCAAACTTTTTTTTACTAAAATCTTTGTTCTTTTGATCGTTTTTGCAGGTTTTTACACAATCAGTTTTACCAAACGTTGAATTGACAACTTTTTATACTTCATTAACATCCTTCATCCACCATCAAGTAGCAGGAAAAAAGTTGCAACATGCATTACGAGCTCCCACAGGGTTTGTTTACAAACTAAGCAAACATATCCGAGCGTTTAAAGGGGTCAACTCCAAGCCAATTAAACACAAGTAATTCTGGGACTTTATAAAATACTCATAATTTCATCTGAAGTTGAGAAAAAGATATAACTGCATTCAGCAGTTTAACTTTACTTGAATATGTTATTATAGTGTCCGCGGCCTGTCTTGAGTCCTCTGTATTTATGAGCGGCTACGTTTTCCTGGAAGGGGTGGCTTTAGTCAACGGCCGCCATTGTTTTTGTAACCATCTTGGATATCAACAAGGCACTCTGCTACCAAAAACGTACAATTGATTGTCTGTGTCGTTCTGGGGCAAACTCAAGATAGGCCGCGGACACTTTAACTTTTATGATTAACTCTTAATATGCTTTCATAGTATATTATGAAGTTTTGATACTTTAATAACGGAATTTTCATAACATGTTTCTTGTTGTTTTATTTTGAAGCTATATACCACGTGTCACAAAGGACTTTTTTTTGGGTAAATGTAACAATTGTATATGAACGGGACGGAAAGCCAAATTAGCTGGTTTAGTGATAAATAAATTTGGCTTTCTGTCCTGTTTATACAATTGTTATATTTGCCAAAAAAGGTTCGTGCGTTTCGGGCTTAAGCCGTAGACTGTTTGAGCGGAATTGAACCATTGGCCATTGAGATCACAGAAAGTAGCCCTACCTCTTAATCATACTGATTCGGCCGTAATGAAAATGGTCTTTAGCTTCGGCCTTTGCTTTCAAAGGTCGAAGGTTCAGGTTCCTCTAAGGCAGTCTGATATTTAAGTCCAAAACCGCACGGAAAGAGTTTTACATCTGTATAACGCTTGTCTTGCCACTGACTGTCTTTTCGTAAGCTTCTTTCCTTAAGTTGACATTTTTCCATGATTATTTACAGTTTTAAAATAGGCACTCAGATTTCGCTAACTGGTGTGACTATTTTGCTAACGTTGCAGCAACGTTACATTGTATGGAAATCAATGCCAAGGCGAGTCGGTGAAGAATCCAAGAATTCGATCAAGAAATTAGTTTTTCTTATTTACCAAAAATGTAATTAAAAACCAAATCCTATAAGTTTTTGAATTCCTGTGCGATTCGGCCAATTTCTCATTTACTTTTGTGGATGTAACTGCATGAATGTATCACCTGGCTATCGCAAATCTTTGAACAATTGCATGACGAAGACTTGAGTTTCGAGGACTTGATAAAACTTCGATAACAACAGTGTTTTGAAATGATTCACGAAATTGCGACAATATTTATCACAGAGACGTCAAACAAGAATTTGCTGATTTTCTTTGCGATTGCCTCATGGTTTTAAGCGATTAAGCTTGCTTTGGATCATGTTTTGCTTAGCCCAAAACTCCTTACTTATTTAGAAAAAAGGTATTTGTAAAAAAATAATTATGAATTTGGTATAGAACTATGACTTAACAACTATCATATAAATTTACAAAGACAGCCCCCCCCCTTATTTGGCTAGTTTTAAGAATATTCCAAGAAGTAATGACGGCAAAAGTAACGTTGTTTGAAGAAATATATTCTTGTTGAATCTAACATTATTTGAATGCACGCCCTATGGTTAAAGGAAACTTTCCATTCTTATGTATTCCCATTGTTGAAAGTCCCCTAAAGCTTGCATCTATCTATCTATATATATAAAAGGCTTGGGTGGCAGTGAGCAAAATCATCAGGTGTGTGCGCATAACAATCAGTAACAAACGTTTGTGTTTGCGTTACAATGTTTGTGCCCTGTAACAATCAGGAAGAGCTTTCAAAAGTGGTTGAGAAACAATCAATGTCTGCACGATCGTTGTTGGGTTTATCGCACTTAGTGTCAGAACGGACAAACAGTCAATTCAGCAACATAACAGCAGCGTCCTCCATTGCGAAAAGACATTTACTTCCCTACGAAAACCAAACAACAGGGGTTCAAATGGAGGGGGAGCGGCAATGGGGGTGGGGATATTCACACCACACAATGGGGGAATTCGGGGGGCCCAGTGGAGAGGGCAAAGGGCTACCAGTGACTTGGGGGGGGGAAATCTGACCATGCACCGGGAGAATGTGCAGAGAGGGGGCCGGGGAGAGGCGGGGAGGAGACAGATTGGGGGCCTCGAAGTTATTTTCATTTCGTGCTACCCAGTAAATTATTTCACTTAGGTACGCGGGGACTGGCTAGACCGGCGTATGTTACGCTGGGGGTACAGCTAGCGTTTGATAATCTTTTGAGGTTAATGTTCCGCAATAAATCACTCAATCAAAGTTTGCAAGAATAGCAGAGCATTATTATATATTCCCATTGTTAGAAGTCCCCGATATTTCTAAGAACAGCAGAGCATTGTTCTGATTTCCCGTTTGTATGAAACTGCTGTAATTCCCCGTTAGCAGTCGCCCAAACTTTCACTAAAATTAGTTAGAGCCAGGGTTAAGAGACATCGAAGCCTAGATCCCGCTTGCATGAAAATATAGTGACTGGAAAAATCATGACGTCATCAGTACTGTGCCTCTTTGTTGAAAACACGGTTACAATCATGTACTTATACAGACAATTCCCTGTGGTAAACATACAAACAAACAAAAGATATAAAATTATCGAGATTCCCTCTGCGACTTCAATAAAATTAGGAGTAGGAATCTCGGTAATCTGGCGACACACACACACACACACACATACAAACAAACAAATATTATGATCTTAGTTATATAGATTTCCATTTGACGTAAGTTGGTTTGGTCAGAGTTTTATTCCGTTTATATAAGGCCACTAACAATTAATTACGTGGTTCTCAGGAGCGCACGCATGGGCTTTTTCTTAGCGCATGAAACATTTTTATGACAATGTCTAAAAAAGGTATACAAATCACGCATCAGCACTTTCACCAAACATTACCTGGAGCCAATGACCACATTAGCGCTTTCCTTCATTCACATGATACCATCTAGAAACGAATCTAAGGATCGTTCAGAGGCAGGTCACAACTAAAAACTTGGATGTAATGGATGAGTTTTATTAAATGTGCAACTTTTGCACGCTGATGCTGGCATTAAAACAGAGATATTGTACTCAACAACAAAATGATAGCTACTGATTTCGTTTTGTTTGGTAAAAAAAAAAAAAAAAACACCGCCCGCTCGCATCAGTTTTTTTTAGTACCACTCCCGAGAACTACTTAAAAACCATGCGCAATGGCTGTTTGCCGTGACGTCACCACGAGTTAGCCAATGACGAACGAGAACAACGGCTGTTTGGCCGTCTGATTGGACTAGCCCAGTCACGTGGTATGCAGGTCACAGCAAACAGCCATGGCGTGTGGTATAATTAATTTTTACCGGCCTAAGCAAATCGGTATTCTGCAACCTTCGATTCATTTGTACACTGGTTTTATAAAAAAATTTATGTCATTCCTTTACCTTTTTCCCTGGCAGCTTTGCGTATAGGTGAAATCGATGATCCGTGAACAGCTGAACTGATTAAAATTTAACCTCACTACTCCTTTTTAACGCACAGGAAAATCTAGTCGGGTTTCAGAAACCCGATGATCTACCTGGAAGACTTCAAGGAACGGCACTCAGTGATATCCCGGAAGATTTAGTCAAATAATGTTTATTTACAGCGTAGAAGTCGCCTCTTCGAAATTCGCCTTATCACTTCACGTCCTTATCAGTCACCAGGAGGTGCTGTCCCTCACATCAAGCGCTTTTGTGCCTTACAGATTTTTCTCAACTTTTACCACGACGCACCTCCTTCATATCAACCGAACTGGATAAACTCGCTTGTATCAGCTTGATCAGTAGCAAGGACTCTACAAAAATTCCCTTACCATTCTGACCTGGCTATCGCTTCAAGCAACCGGGCTCGGTGAGCATGTTCAAATTGACTAGGGCTGCTTTCGAAACTGTTAGCTTCATCGTAAGGGTTTATTTAGTTGATTTCCGTATATCTGCAAAGCCTCTTTTTATTCGATGAAGCCAACGAAAATCTCTTTTGCAAAATTTCGGCTCTACCACCAGACCATTACAGTGCCTCTCCACGGATCTCGAGTATGGGATATTCGCGAAAATGTCTCCTGAGGCAATTCGTCCAAGCAGTTAAAACGGAAGCTGGAGAAAGGCTAAAATCGATACTCCCCCCTAATCTATTCATTGCGTTATGCTTTGAAAGCGGTAGTGAGTGACCAGAGGGGAGGGGGAGGGGGTAGATGAGACCCTCGGAGAACACTGAGCTAAGCTACTTTACGATTCGTACGTAGAAGCTTTAAAAAATGAATAAAACATCAGACTAAAGTTCAGTTCCGGACAAGTTTGATTATGAAAATGAATGCAGAATGTTGAAAACTGCTCCCTTCTTTTATTTTTAAATGAAAAGAGACGAACACGATGATGAAAGAAAGGAAAATCCCTAATAATGAAGCTAATAACTCAAACCCTTTGAAGATGAAATTTCCACTTCAAACGTGGGTGAAATAACCTAATTATATTTAATGCTGCGATTGGAAGCAGTTTTATATAACTTTATTTTGAGTGGTGAGCTTTTTAGTAAGGATTGATATTTAGAATGCAGGTGCTACTTTCTAAATTAGTATATATTGGAAATAGGAGTTAAAGGGAAAATCTTGTTTAAATTTTTTTGTCTGCGAAGCATACCTGCATGATAGGCTTGTCATATTGGACGTATAAGTAATTATAATACAACCTACAATTTTCAGTTTGCAAACAACATTTTTTAGTCAGACGATGTTTAAATTTAAATAGCAGTTAATTTCAAATTTAAACTGCTGTGTTGGCAGTTCTCGTTACGCTAAATGGATGAAAGTAGGCTTAGTTGACAGGTGGATATGTATATTTTCCAACAAGAGTATTAAAAATGATTTATCTTAATTAGGAGCTAAGCTACGTCGACTTCTCTATCCTGTTGCACTATGCTTTCTGCTTCTATTCACCTCAAGTTACTTCTTTAAACTGCTGCAGTAGCAGTTCTAATTAAGATAAGTTGATGTATATTACCATCCTTGTTGGAAAATATACATCTCCCTTTTCATCTAAGCCTAATTACCTCATTTATCTTAATTAGAACTACCACTATAGCCGTTTAAAGATGTAACCACCAGTGAAAAAATCAGAAGTCACAGTGCTATAGCATAGAAGTATTCGTAGTTTAGCTCCAAATTCAATATCATAAATTAGTTTTGTTACACTTGTTGTTTGTATACATCGCCACCGTCCTTTCATCTAAGTCTAATTAGACCCTTATCTTAATTAGAACTGCTACTGTAGCCATTTAAAGATGTAATTTGTGGTGAATTGAAGCGAATTGAGGTGAATTGCACGGTGCCACAGCATAGTAAAACAGCCATAGCTTAGCTCCTAATTTTAAGATAAATTATTTTTAAAACTCTTGTTGAAAAATACACATCTCCACCTTTCATATAATACCAATTTATTGCAACAGTTATTTAAGTTGAAATTAGTCATGAATACTGGCAGACAGTTCGGTTCTATAGAATACACAAGCAGCTGTAAAGTCACTTCTAACTGGGATAAAGAATTGTACCATAGTTGGAAAAAACACATCTTACCCTTTTATTTAAACCTAATAACATCTGCATATCGTAATTAGGAATCTCATTGCAGTAGCTTAATGTCAGGAATTATAATACGCGTGATACTCATTGTGTTTAAATTGTACAGAAATTTCGTAGTACAGTAGGATTTAAATGGTGAATTGAGGCTAGAAGGGTTAATTTGACACAAAATAAAAATCAGACCTTTTTTGAAGAAAATGTTTTTCTGAAGACAGTTTGTTGAACAGGAGAAGCCCAAAGTGCACATGTCAAACCAGCACAACCCGACGTTTCGAGCTAGCTCCAGCTCATTATCAAGGGAAATACAAGATACACTTAAAATTGCTAAAGTTGCAAACAGACAAATGCAGGCAAAACTGCCTAAGTCAAACTGTCTGTTTGCAACTTTATGCAATTTTAAATGTATCTTGTTTTTCCCTTGATAATGAGCTGGAGCTAGCTCGAAACG